>JAOBRD020598012.1:0-15810 GCA_027575215.2 Hydrozoanthus sils
AGTGCGCGTCCTTCGGATCAAGAGGCCCCCAGTCCAATCAGTTCAGCACTAATAAATAATATTATGATCATAAAACCAGGCGTAGCTCAGTCGGTTAGTGCGCGTCCTTCGGATGGGAACAAGGTTAGCGGCCGGAGAGGGTAAAGGGCACACCGTCTATCCAAGCACTCTAGCTCAGAGACTGAAAAAACTACCGACATAAATATTATTGTATCTTTTACACTACCTTTTCTAACAAGGTAAACCCACTGTAGATGAAAAGTAAATTTTCTTAAACTGCTTACATGAAAAGTAGAAGTTATGATTGGGAGAATTTGCAACACCATTTAAGTACATAATGTAATTGATACCATTCGTGCAATTTTGTATTGGCGAAGGGCTCCGTTTTGGCGCGAACTTGAATCTTGTAAGTTCGACTGCACATGCTCGATACATTCTGATCACTAGGAGTCAACCCCAATATTAAGAAGATTGTTTGCTTGATAAAGAATGAACCCACAGCTCGGCCAAATTCCGACATGTTCTTTATAAAAAACGAACATACAAAACTAATAGAACGAATTTGTGGTGTGGCAGAAAAAATTTCGTCAAAGGTCAAAGAAGTTTGTCCTTTTGAGTTGACTAACCAGCTCAAACCTACATCGTTAGTTCCGTCAATAGTTTTAATTTTAATAGCCAGTTTAATAATAATACGCTAAGCTACCACAACTGTTACATCTTTTTGTTCTTTGTCTCAAAGCTTTTCTCTAAGTGTTGCGTAAATCGTCCAGCCTCGTCTCTGGCTACTTGGTATAAAGTAGCAGTAAAAATATACTATACAAAGACTTTTGTCCGCGATTTCATCTTGTGGCCAAATATTGCACAACTTTGAGCTATAAAGAATACCAACATACTCTGCTCACTGACGTCAACTTGAAACTTAAAACTGACCGGTTTTTCATAAGGGCTGTAATTTCAAGCGCAGCTTTGGAGATCTCAAACAAATTTTAAATGTTACCATGATCTTGTTACCAACTTTTAAAAAAACAGAATATCGATAAACAGAAATAACTCATGATAGCTCAATAAGTAAGTAGAGAATGTTTTGATTTAGTGTTTATGCGTCGCGCGTGATATTCTCGGGAATTTAACACCGGGTACTCGGCCGGCATCACAGTCTAGTGACGTCTTTCTTATAAAATCAAAACAGTGTTGAGTTACCACCCACTCTCAAAACGTATGTAATTGACTCGCAAACCTATAAGCCGGGATACCGGATATTTAAAGTGAAACCCATTTCGTCCAGGGGTAAAAGCTTTTTAAAATGAAAAATTCAAACGAAATTAAGTGGCTTATCATCGTCAAATCTTTTTCTGTTCAATCTTTTTGCTTTCAGAAGAGTAAATATTTGTGTTATTTTTAAGAACATTTTTAATCTTTCCACCTCCCACGATCAAGTAATGTACACATTTATGCCATGGCATTCTCATACACCGACTAGAATCAATGTCAGAGGTCAACTGCTGTGGTTACGCATCTTTACGATTATTTTCTATTTCACAAACGGATGTGAAACGGAAATACAGCAACTGTCAGATAAATAAACTAAACATTTTATACTTTCAAGCGACAAAGACTGGCTCATTTTCCGAAGTACTTTTTCAATGAAGTCTCACGAGAACCTGAGCAATTCAATGACAAATGTTTGTGTTATCCTCGGAGAATGAAATATTTTTACGGGGAATCTTCCGCAAACATCTATTAAATGATAGATTACACGTAAAATTTATTTATTTAAGTTCATTGTTTTTGAAAAACTTAAGAAACCGAAGTTAGACTAATTATTGCGCTCACAACTTATCTTTCAGTTTTGGAGGAAGCAAATTCCTGAAACAGCTTTTTTAAAAACCGCCAAGAACTTAGCTCACTTGATCACAATTGAGATGGGTTACTTTTAAAAGAAACATTTTTCAGTATTTTATACTTCTTTGAGTTGGTTCCGTCTTCCAATATGTTATCAAGCGTTTATAATTCTTCGAAAGACATGCGTTTTAAAAAGGAACTCTGCTTGGACCAGCGTAACAAAAATGTATTTAGAAAACACAAAATTTAATTTACAAGACGTAAATATCTTTTCGCTTTTAAAATAAAATAAATACATAAACCTTGTAAAACAGCTTGACATATTGATTTATTGGTTAAATATTTTTGTTTCCCGTTTTCAGATTTCAAAGTTTGAAACCAGCGAGACTTTGTTAACTGCTATCATAACTCGAGATCACAGAAACACACACGATTGTTTTCTATCAACCTCAGAGCACGAACGACTCTTTGTTTTTCTTCAATCATATTTCATCGTGTTTACCTTTCAGCAGAACTTTTTTTTTAGCACGGAATCTTGCATGATTGGGTTTCGTTGTAGGTCTAATGAAGCCATTTGTGCAACTGCTCCAACAACCTTGATTCGGAGCAAGGATCAAATTGGCGCCTTATTACTGCTGTTCAATTTTCAGTTCCACGAATCAATAAAAAATTATCTTTAGCATTGTTTGGTTGAGGGGTTCTCAAGCCATTGATAGCTCCCTTGATGCGACTCGTACACGCATTCACGTACCGCACCTTTGCGTGCATCACGTTTTCGTTCGCGGCATTTCTTTGTGGTTGATAAGTTTCCGGCGCTCGGCAAACAAATCTATTGAAACAACGAAACTATGCAATTGCTGCACGGATTAAAGCTTTGCAGAACATGCCGCTGTCGTGACGCAACATGCGATTTCAGTTTAGAAGTTAACTGAATGCATTCATTGCTGAATTGGAAATTTTGTTTGTTTGTTTTCATAAAGACAGACAAACTCAAGAAGACAAACGATACTGTAGTCACTTCAAGACCTAAACTTTACGAGAAAGTGAGAAGAGGTGGAGTAGAGTTTGTGGTTTATGCAGCAGGCATTAGTTTGACACTTGGCCTACGGGTGTTTAATTTGGGTTCGGTGTATGATGCTCTTAAATAGAACAAAATGGCCGGACAGACAATGGACAGTAGAAGAAGTTTATTAAACTCACAACGCCGAGACGGCTATTGTGCTGAATTTCCGTTCAATTGTTGTTGTGTTTGCTTGCAATGTGGAAAAAGGATAAGTCTTTTAAAACATTTGCTCAAGAAGCGCATTGAAATAAATGCTATTAACAGTTAGCCCAACTTTCTTAAGGCCTTTTCTAAAAACTTAAACTGCACGTTAACTCATCTTCCTAAGCATTCTATCTATTCTTACGAAGCCGTCGAACACCTCGGAACCGGGTGCAATTACTGTTTTTCAATTTTTTTTTCAAGGAGTTAGATTAAACATGAAATACTCTTAATTTTTTTTTAATAGCATTTTTTTTCACCTTTCGCTTTCTTGCTTGGTTTTTTCTCCTTCTCACCGCTGTTACAACCATGAAATTTGTTTAAGATTATATCTTAGTAGTATTTTGTTTCCCTGAGTGTTTACAACATAAAGGTTTTCCGCTCGGCATGTTGCTTGTGTTTTGTTCGGTTAACTTAACACTAAAATTGTACCGCAACAAAGTGACCAAGAGAAATGGATATTGCTTCCACAGGCTTAATTACCATTAATGAATTCTGGAATAGGGTGGTTATTAGTCTCTATAAATACATTAACGAAGTGCCGTATCTCAGTTGCTTTAACCAGCTGAACTATTCCTACTATTAAACTGCAGAGAAGTGTCGGCTAGTATCACCCGATCATCACTGAATTTCAAATACTGTAGGTACGTCAGTGTGAAATCAGTTAAAGAGTTTTAAATTTAAGAATTGATTCGAATTACTCGTTGTAGTAAAATGATAGGCGCAATGCTCGAGACGAGGCAGAGAGCTATTTTGCAGAGTGCAGTTGCTCCAGGTCCAGCTCTGCATGCGAACACTGTCGAAGAGCGCATTCTCTTGCTTTTTAGTAACTTGGAGATTTATCCGCGTAGTTTTAACTGGCGAGTATCATTGCAACTCTGGTAAATTCATACTTGCTGTATGTTTATTGATTGTATTTTATTATGCACCAAAACATCAAAACTGCTCGAACGCTGGAGAACAAACTGCGATCGCGAGCTGTGCATTTCAAATCCAGCTCAACTTTGCCGGTGACGAATGTTGTTCTGCGAACCGCATTTTTCAATGCCCTGAGAACCTGTCTGTATGACTCACGCGGGTCCTCGTCTTACGCGCGTGGCCTCCCGTTGCAATTACGAAGTACGATCTACTTGTATATATGCTTAACGATATCCCTTTTAATTAGACTATTCATGCTCCTTGGTATCACGCTTTTAAAATTTTTTTTTAACAAGTCCCAAGACCTAAGTTTGTTCGACCACGGGCAGTGTGCTCGTAAAAAGTCTTTCATAAAGGCGTCTGCCTTCCTACGGCTTCCGGCTCTCAGTGGGTGGCTTCCAAATTACAACTTGCAGATGAGTTCTGTAGACAAAAACTCGTAGACCACAAATACATCCCGCGCACTTTATGCATGGTACAGCACAACTTGTTTAAAACCACTCAACGTGTTTTATAACACGACAAATCAAAAGTTACACAATATATTACTGTGATGTATTCAAAAAGTACATCGGGCGTTATACCGGTATAGTGCCCGTTGCCCATCGTCATTTAAAATTTATTATCACTTTATCACGTGCGCCAGACACGGGCATCCAGTAGGTATATACAGACAAAGATCAACAACGATTTGTGGTAAAAGCAGGAATAGGATGGTTGTAGCCTAGGCAAGCAGTATAGCATTGTATAGTAATACTCGAACTCTAACCAGAACAAGGCGAACAATCAGTGGTTGGCAGAGCATTAAAAATGCATTATTCGCTTAGATGCGAGCAGTATTTTTTTCCTTTTTCTATTTTTTTCACATGCAGATCGTCGCCAACAACGCCTTTTTGCTGATGTTTGCATTAAAAATATAGTGCTCTTCCTTTTTGATTCTGCAAAATCGTTGGTTGCAAAACAGAACCTTTTAGAAAAATAATCTTTGATTTAGAACTGTTGTTTATTTGTTTGCGGATAGTTTTATCAATCGCATCGAATAGCATTAACTCTTTTTTGTAAACCGCGAGATTTGGCAAAGATATCTCTCAGAAAAAAATGGTTAATTTTTTAAGGTATCAATTTCAAAGGTTGCTACAACGTTTGCAGTATGTATAAATTACCTTTGCTGAACAACGCTCACAAGTTTATTGCCATTTTTTTAGTTGTTCCACACTCAGTATCCTGCTGTGGGCCCATTGTTCTTTTGAAGAAACCATTAATCATATAAAATTATGTTAGAGCGATCTGTGGAGTGTCCGCTATATCGAAAACATGCAGTTTTTTGTCTGTCCAAACCGATTTGATAAAGGCGATAAACAACTGACATAAACAGAAATGGTAGAAAGACCAAACTACGGGGCTATATTGATATATATTCTTAGTTTAATGTCTCTATCTAGTTTTGAATTACTCAGCAATGTAAATTGTATAACCTAACGAAGTGTATCAATAGAAAAATTACTCTTAATTCAGCTCCAAACTGTGATAGCAGTGCTTGGTACACTGAAAACCAAACTTATCGCCAATTTAATATTTAGTGGAAGGTGGTGAATGATTGCTTCTGACTTCATTTCCAGCGTGTAGCGGACATGCGTTAGTAAGTTTTTGCACAAGTTGAAATCAGAATCAATGAAAACTCAAGTACCATGACCTTTAAAATTTTCTCTTTGTTCTGAACACCCGCGCACTTCAGAAATCACTGTCGTAGTCACGAAAGCTACCGAGAGAGAAAAGACAGTTACGTCGGTCCAGGTATGAATTGAAAGTTTTTCTTTTTTGTGTTTTCGCCGTTGGATGTCGCAAGCATTTGAAGCGTAATTTCCTCTTTAGCCAACTGTATTCAAAAAACGTTGGTACTTCTCGAAACTTTTTCAGCCATAAAATTCTCTTTAAAAACATGCGTTCAAAAAGTGTGATAGAGTTTGAATGACTTTGAGCAATATTGGTTAAGATTTCAACTTACACTGAACAATAAAATCTTTTGTTCATCATTTCTGAGAATGCCACTCAAAACAAATGGCTGAAAATGACTTACCAATTATTTTTAGCTGAGATGGGTTCATTCTAAAACGGATTTGAAATGTTTTATTACTTTACACTGTTACTGCAACATCACGGCTGATACGCTGCGTAGAAAATGTTTCAATTTTGTGTGATTGCGAGGCCTCGCCTTCTTGAAACCGGAGACATTTTGTCTGCTGTAAGGAATTAACTCCTCCAATTAATTGTGCGATATAGGATGTACTTTTTCTATGCTTATTTCTTAAATTGGCTCAATCACATTCATTCAATACATGCAGCAGTCCTTATTATGAGAACGGAAAAGTTTCAAAGTTAGTGGAACAGGAAAACTCGATGGAAAAAGGAAGAATGCAATCAAAAATAAATCGGATAGCTGGACTTGCAAGCGCCCGACTACAACATATCAATCACTCTAGTATTAACAGTGAAAAGTGTACAGGTCAAACAGAACAATTTCTCCTAAGACCACTCGGAATTTTTAAATTTGTAAGGCGATTTGTCTTTATCCCACTTTGATTTGGCACGTTCTCTTGGGAGCTGACAGTATCGATGCTGTATTGCTAGGAAACTGCCATGAACTGAAATATCATGCGCAACAAATTGAATTAATTGGTCTGAAAATAATTGGGTTTTTTTTTTCAGTTTTTCACAATTTTTTTCTCGTACGATAATAACCTTTGATTTCTTTATTATCAACATTTTAAGTTGATCAATATGGTGCAAAAAGCACCGGAAAACTACGATGGTCCCTCTTAGCTTTCAACCTAATTACCCTAAATCGTTTCCCAGAGCGACAACTTTAAGTATGTCGCCTTCATTTTGATATCAAAACACTCTATTTGATCTTCAAAGAGTTTAGTAATTCCAGCGCCCTTTCACGAAGCATTAAATCGTTGGTTTTGTGGGTATTGACAGGGAAAACCCTGACATCCCACAAGACAATGCGTGTCGTTGCGTAAGTACAGTTCATTGAATTTATAGATAAATAGAGAGAAAAGCGATATACTCTTTGTACTCCACTTATGTTAGCCTTCTTGTTCTTATTTGCTCGAACTTTACAAAAGGACAAATAAGTTTGCAGTTACATAGCTGAAGCTTTTCATTTTCGCAAACTATTTAAATACCTGACTTTGCTTGCAGCTTCACTCGCTCCACTTTCCATCAGTAGGCATCACTTTGTAAACTCTATCACAATGAACTGTGTTTACAAACGCTTGTTAATCCGCTAGCAAGATTAAAAATCTTTTTGTAGCTAAGATAAAACACAATGCTGTTTTTATAACTGACAAACAAGTCGTCTTAAAACAAGAAACGGAAATGAAGTTTGCATATCAGTTTTGCGCGAGGTCGTAAAACTGGGTCAATGCACAAAGAAATAATTTACATTGCCCAACTTCACACATCAAACAACCAATGCAGAGTATTGATAGCAAATTCTGAACAGCTGAGCGTTTCCCTGGAGAAGACACAGTCAACAAAACACAAAAAGCATAAATTTTCATGTAATCCTCATTCTCCAACTCAAGTTGCGAGCGTTCAACATGAACAGTACTTCAATCGTGTAGAATTTGCTTTTTTTCAAATATATATTTTTATAGTTACACCTCTCTTGGTTTATTAGCTTTGCTATCTGACGTAGAAGTTATGTAATCGATCGAGAATGAAAACAATTAGTAGCATCGAGTCAAGCAGAAAACAGTTTTCCTTAGGGATAAATACCGTTCGAACAGAGAAACAGTTCTGTTAATCCGAACTTGCTCAAGCTGACTTTCTTTCAAGGTTCAGAGCTCGAGACGACTCGCTATAATCTCATTTCCTTTTGGAACAAGTGTTACACCATTGATTAAATTTATTAGATTACAAATAAAGATCCAGGAGTGACTATTTTGACTGTTTCATACCTGTCAGGTACATCAGTTGTTGTTGATGATAAACAAAACAAAGTAGAAAAATTCCAGGATGCGTACGTAAATAAGGAATTTGCCGCCGTTTACTTTATCTTTTGACTGCAGAGTTCGTGCGGGAAATAACTGATTGTGTGGATAGCGCGTTTATCTAAATATTTCTTTGGGTGGTCTTTTCTGTGAAAATTCATGTAAGTCGAACTCATAATAACTTCTGGCTCAAATGTTGATAAATTTAAGGTAAACCAGTGCATTATCTCAGCTGTAATCAGACTCAATATCCGTATGTTCTTGAAGAAATCGAGGATAAGCGAAGAAAAACGAGAAGAATATAGAATACTCGAAAATGTCTGGTACAGTTGCGTGCGATAAAGTTCCTTACGGCTTGTTGTAAGACCACAGGAGATGTTTAAGTTTCCTTTGTCTGATCATTTTTAACTGTTTATTTACTAAAAAGATGGGCGATGAAAGGAGCTTCAATGACCTAATGACCTTATCTATCGGCGGTTTTCTCGTGCAGCGGTCACAGTAGTCCGTGTCTGTCAAATGTGTCATGAAAGAAGTGCGTTTCTCGGAAAAGTGCGCTAAGCTAATTCCGTAAACATTCGGCTCAAACAGATGTTATTGAACCCTTTATTTAGATACATTTGTTGTTCTAGAGTGGTATGTTCTTGGAGAGGGATTAACAAATCCCTTTATAGTTTGTTGACGCGTTTTTGAACAAGCAGAGAGTCCATATATATTTCTATTATCGGCAGGTAATTATTCTTTCTTTATTAGATTTTCAAACATTACTTCGGGACCTATAACACCTTCAGTGATCATGTAGGGCTTAAAAAAGAGTTTTTAATAAGAATGCATTATGCAATACGTGCAATACTCCATGGGCAGTGATTTAGTTTGGTTTTAATGATTCCCATGAAAATACGAACCAGTAATTTTGTCTCGAAATCTTGCTTTCTTGAAAACCGCTCATGTTAATCATGTTCGTTTCCGCTCTAATAAGTGCGAGAAAATATAATAGTCGTTTCATTGAAAACCTCTAATTCTTCTGCCGCGCTCAAATTAAATCTTTTGTTCTTAATCCAAGCGGAAAGTTTCCAACCGATGCAGCACACCTGTTTTTGCAGCTGCCTAAAGAAGAATTTATTCAGTATTAGTCGACAAGTTCTGCTTCATAAAAAACAAACGCTTTATTAACAAGTGGACTGTTTGAAACCGTTGAGGTGTAATGACCGAACTTGTATGAATGACTTATTCACTCGTTCATTTTCTTGCTTTTGTCACATATAAACAATCTGAAATTTTGACATTTTGTGTGAAAAGAGACAACTCCCCCGGCGACGCTCAACCGTACAAAAATAGTTTATGATGCTAGTTCGAAGCTAGCTGAGGATCGAAAGTTCCCTCCTACACATTTACCTGATTTGCTCAATGACAAATTTTGCTTTATGTTCGAAAATAAATGTCTGCACTGTGGAACTTCAGCTCGCAACTAATTGTTGTAATCTAATTTATAAGCTTTTCTCTCAACAATTTTTTTTCGTAATATGAAAGAGGGAAAATGTAAGTCTTCATTGTTTACTTGAACAACAAAATGAGCCCAGTTTGTCCATAAAAACATACTCGGGATTAATCCTAACCTAATATTTGACAACTAACAAAATCCCCCTGGAGAGGAATTAGGATTCCTATCAAAGATGTCGTTGCTCCTTTCGAGAAAAAGCTCAAGTGTCAAGAAGTGATGGTCATTAAAAAAATCACGTGCGACAACCCTTGTTACATTCCTCACATTCCCATGGTAACCTAGATATTGACGAACGTGATTGGTTATTCGGTTTTGGAGGTGTTTTCGCAACAGAACAAATTTATGTTCGCGATGCCGCCCCTTCCTTTTACATTGCTGCAAAACTTGGAAGACGTTGCTTAGTTGGAAGTTCCTGAAAGCATTTTCAGGTTTTCAGACTGCATCGTCGCAGCTTCTCTCAATTTAGGTATGAAATTAGAATCCTCTTTCGAACGAATCTGATAGCGTAAAGGACAAACTACGTTTGCCCTCTCGCCGGTTTTCATTCATTCATTCATATGATTACTCTTAGCGTCTAATCATGATTTAAATGGACGGTTGACTGCTCTAGCCGACGATGTAAGATTAACGATGGCTTTCCCCTTGATTGTTTTAAAATGTTTTTCTTGGCCGTTTAAAGAAGTTTTGTTGAAATTGATCAAAACATTTCAGTACAGCGCTTCTGTAGTTGCTCGTTACGTGAAGCTAACTTTCAGGACGATTAGTGTAATTTCCGTTTTATAACTTTTTGTATTTCTCTACACAGGATGGCAGTGCAAGTGGAACAGCTCTTTGGCAAACCTTTCGAATTTGACTCCGACCACGAACAACCGTTTTTCTTCCAGGTAGAGCCAGGACCGTACAATGTCACTGTGCCAACTTCGGATATTTGGAAAAAGTTCGAACTTCGTCTTTTAACACCTCCCCGCTCGCCATCTCGATGTGAGTCACCGGAACCAGAAGATTCCAAGTCTGTGGCCGACACTTTGCAAATTGTGTCAGAAAATCTTGATGATTCATGTTCAACCCCAACACTTCTCGTACCAGCTGAAACAAACAGCGGCAGTCTGAAATCAAAACTAATTCAAGACTGCATGTGGAACTGTTCGACATTTGAGACGCCCGATTTCAAAGCTCCGATAGAGGAATGCTACGAGACGCCGTGCTCGACTCCACCACCGGTTGAATATGACACTTCTGATTGTGTGGACCCAGCAGCTGTATTCCCGTACCCGATTAACGACACAACTTCGAGCATTGGATCAACCGGCAGTGATTCAGGTTAGTGTAGTCATAAAGCAGCGATCTTTTTCGTTTGTTGTCACGTAGTGTCATCTTGCGTTCAAAGGTTGTGTTGGTTTGGCAAAGTTTTCAAAACTTTAGATTTTGGATCACTTATTCTTAGTAAATCATCTTCTGATTACTTCAATTTACGTATGATCTAAAAGTATGCAATGTTTAGGTTTTGTTTTGGTTTTACACTTTAGTAAACTCGATATTTTTCATTCATAGAAGAAGAGATTGATGTGGTAACCATCGAAAAGCCGAAGCGAAAGAATGTCAACACTACGTCTACGAGCCAGCCAGCAGCCAAGCGATTAAGACCAACTTTGCTGAGGCCGAAATCTACAACCTTGTCTCAAAACTCCTCAAAGCAAACGAAGAAATCAGGACGTCAGAGTAGCGGCGAAGAAGATGAAGTTGAGGATCTTGAGAGCAAAAGAGCAACTCACAATGTATTGGAACGGAAACGAAGAAATGACCTCAAGTTTAGCTTTCATACCCTCCGAAACGAACTTCCCGAAGTTAAAGAGAACGAGCGTGCCCCAAAAGTTGTCATATTGAGACAGGGTGCCGATTATATTAAACAACTCAAATGTGAAGAAGTAAAACTCTTGAATGAGTTGGAAAAATTGAGAAAACGAAATCAGGAACTTCTCGAGAAACAAAGCCGACTCACTCGAAAACGAAAGCAATATTGACGCCGGCTAGAAACAGCCGAAAGAACAATGCAGGTTTTGAAGATGTATATTTTAAATTAACTCCTATCTGTATATACGATTCTCAGACATATACATATATACATATATTTTGGTAATAGAAAATAGTTTTTGCTTTGTAGATTGCACTTTATAATCAAATCGAACAGTTTGCACTGGCGAGCTGCGTACATTGAAGTGGACAGCTAAATTTTATGCTTGTTGCAGTTGACTGATATATATTCAAAATAGTTGGGGTGATTATATATATTATGTTGCTCCTTTAGTATCTCTGACTCTGAGTGTGATTAGTGCTTGATTATTTTTTTTTGTTAGATATATGAGTCGAAAACATTACGAAATTCAAAATATCAAATGTAGGTGTAGTTTTAGGCACCACAAAACGAAACCATTCATTCTTAATTAAAATGGGAATAATTAGCATAATTAAGTAAAAGCGCGGGAAAAGGTTGTTAAATTTCCATTCATTAGTAATGGCTTGTGAGAAGAGGTTTAAAGTTTCGTCGAGCTTTCGACAAGCATTTTGCATGTGTATGTTGCGGATACGTTTTTCCCAGCATCGATTTATTCATACACTTTTTACTGTGTAAAATGTGGTAAAGCCGGTACAGGGCTGTGAAAGGAATGATTTTGTATGGTTGAGTATTAGTCATGTAGTTTGATACGCTGTGTAGATATATAATTGTCTTGAGACATATAAATTCAATTATGTCCCAGGAAAAGCGCAGCGCTCACATTAATGCTAAGCCGTTAATACTTTGTTTTGCTTTGGATTTAAAACCAGAGTTGTTTTCTTTCGTTGTTTGTTTCGTTACAATGTGACGTTTCACTTTTGTAACTAGGTTTTGCATATCTTTGATAGATATCAAATTATCTGCCTAATGGTTGAGATAGCAAATAGTTATTTTTTTGGCAGCATGACTTTGATCATCAGTAATTTGAATTCCAAACCTTGAAATCACCGCTTTAAAGACAGTTGAATACTCGTGAGATTTGAGTGGTAAATAAATTGCCTTCGGGCACATGGACACGACGAAAACTTTGTTTGTGTTTTGGCGTGTTTAATGTAATTTTGGGGAGAGATAAAGTTTGATAGAATTCCTAGCAAAGATCGAAGGGCTCATGGCAGTAGTTTTCTTTTGGACAAAAATATCTTAAACACTTATTATTCATTTTTTTGGTTAGCATTTCCTGTGTTATTATATGCAAGCAAAAATTGCACAATCAATTGTCGAGTAGACAACGAGCAAGGAATAAACTGGTTTAACAGGGTTCCTAGAGGCCTCGAGACAAAAGTCTTAATTATCGATACAAAAATTAGCTTCCAAATTCAATGGCCCGCATAAAGTGTTAAGTAAAGCGGAGCGTGTTCATTTCAAAAATAATCGTTTTCTTTTACAAATGGGGTTTGAATAATGTGTTTTGATAGAGCTGCACCTAGGTTTTTGCCGTTAGTCATTTTTTATTGCAGCGGTTTGGAAACTGTAAGATTCTGTAGTTTGTAATTCCAAGTCGTGGGAATATTGCAGACCTGATAATCGATCGTGCTATCTATGCATTCCAGTATCCTGAACAATTTCCGGCCTAAATTTTGAATTTCGATCAAGGCGTCATCAAACGCCCGTATATGTATTTTGGTTTCAACAAACGCGAAAAGAAGTGAAGCGGTTATGTGTTAGCATTCGCGGAAAATAAACTGGATAGGGAAGCTAAAAAATTTCAGTCGTTTCCTTAAAACGTGGACTTTGGTCCATTTGTTCACATTGCTAGAAGTAAAAGTTTGATATTTCCAAAGAGGTTTTCAATATCAAGTGTTCGTTTGAAGCTGCTATTTGACGGCCTCAATGTCAGTTTGATGAAACAATTTTTTTTACAGAAAAGAATTATCTTTTTAAATTATGCAGGCCTAACTACGTTGCCGCTTGCGGCATAATGTGTAAGTGTGAAATCGAAACCGACGCGAAGTAAATATAATTATAAATTAAATGAGCTAATATCAAACAAACGCGAGACTTTCTTTTCTTATAATATCACCAGAAAGTCGGCCAGTAAGATGATGTTCTGTAAGCTCCTACGCCAACGGCTTTAAGAAGCGGTCCGTTGTAAATCTTCCCTTCGCCAAACTTGGCTTAAGACTTTTGGTATTCTTGATAAGCGGAAAAAGGCTAAAGCACGGATGTTAAATTAACCCGGATCTTTTTTTTTTTTAACATCTTCTGGTATTAATTTCCTCTGATTCCCAAAGACCTTACAATCCTAACAGATAAACATTTCGAACAATTAATGAATCGCCCTCGAGTTCGTTAGTTGTTGTGGGTGCCACCGATGTATGAACTCTTTACACCGGAAGAAGTGGTCACGAGAAATTTCGAATTCTGTCACGTAGTGCATGCTGAAGTAGTGTTCAGTCAGTTCATTCAGGTGTTGTGTCATTTGACTCGCTTATTACACACTTTCAGTAACATTTCCACAAGCCCTTAATTTTCTCAGTGACTCAAGCCGTTAAATGAAAGAAAAAACTATTTTTTATTAAAAATTTTTTTGAAAATAAAGAAACAAGTGATTTTCGGCTCATGAGTTTTCGCCATTCTTGTTCTTGGTTCTAAAATTTGCGTAAAAATTGTTTTCTTTTATTTCGAAGTCAGCTGTAACGTTCCTAAGCTGCCAGTCCACCGCGACTTAGGTAAGTATGCCTTCCTATTTTTTGTGCCGTTCGACGTCTTAAACTGAAAAAGAAATGTATTGTCACAAACACAGCTTCAAGCTGTACCGAGTAAAAACAAATGTAGCAAAATTGATTTCGGTGTTTGGGCGCAAACCGCCATCCGTATTCTAATGTAAAACTTCATGATATTCTTGTTTTCCCTGTTAACACAGAAACTTGAAAAAGAGTGAAACTCTTAACTAAAGAATTTTTTAGTCGATAACAGCTGGACTATCTGTCATGTTTAGAGGAAACATTGTCAATAATGTTCGGTGGCCGAGTAAACAGCTTGAAGTCTAAGTGCTTCCAATTTACTCTCGACACTCGCAAAGTCATACACTATAGGTCAGCTCAAAATGATCATTAAGTTCGCACTGAATAAACTTATAAAAAATAAAGATAGATAAATAAATCAAGAGCTCTCCTTTGATGTTATTCTCCAACCCGCAGAGGTACTTGAAGGTGAATAACGAGAAAACGATGCAATTTGAAGATGAAGTATGGCGTTGTTTGCAGTTGCTATGACAACAGTGGGTTGACCACTCTGGGCCTGGTCACCCTCAAAACACCGATTAACTTAACCCAGGGTTAACTCTTAACAAAACCTATTGGTTGTCATGGTAATTAATCCTGGGTTAGCACTAATCGGGTTTTGAGGAACCGGGCCCTGGTAGTAAAACAACGAAAAAGAAAATGGCGCGTACTTAAAAAAGGAAAGTATGGGAATCAAAATGGTCATTTGAACTATGCCTTGAATGTTTACTTGTGAAGCATATGTCACATTAAAACAAGAAATTTTATACTTCTACCATGCATTATCTTACATTACTCAGAAGATTACAAATCTACTAAAAGGCAAGGAGAATGTGTTGTAGATAAACTAGTTGTTTTTAAAAAATATGTAAAAATCAGTAATTTTGCACATGCTTGCTAATGGTACACGGTCAAACCTCTCAGTCTAAGACGGACACTTAACTGTCTTAGAAAGGTGTCCGTCTTATAGAGACTTAAAATACAGCAAATGACTGCATGAGAAAACGGTAGGGATCAAGATTTGGTGTCCGTTTTATAGAGGTGTCCTTCTTATAAAGACTTAAAATACAGCAAATGACTGCATGAGAAAACGACAGGGACAAAGATTTTGTGTCCGTTTTATAGAGGTGTCTGTCCAGTATCTGAGTGTCCGTCTTGAGGAGTTCGACTGTAGAAGTGGCAGCCAGTAAAAGGGCATTGAATTGGTTTTTCGAAACTTTTGTTCAATGCCAAATTTTTTTGTGCAAAACGAATACCAACAACAGTCTAGTCAAGAGAGAGACTTTGTCTTTCTTATTCAGTACAGCAATGATAAAGTCCACACTAAAGCAACGAGAACGGCGACGACGACAAGAATTATCTAGAACGGTAGAAAACATTAGCGAATACAATAGCTGCACGTTGGAATGCACCATGCTGGCCACCTGTACGCTGTTGACTTTAAGGCGGGACTTAACCTAAAGCACGCTTTGTGGCCACTTTTCCTCATGTTTCTTCCGATATCTCCGTCCATG
>JAOBRD020598120.1:0-15809 GCA_027575215.2 Hydrozoanthus sils
GACTTGGGGAGAGGTCCCCCAGTCCCCCTTCCCCCAAAGAGAGCTTGATACGCAGGCTAACGGCGCTCAGAAGTCCAGAGTTTCAAATACCATCATTTTGGAATAAGAAGAACATTTATCGACCATAAAAGACCTACATATTTAAAAACAAGAAAACCATTTGCTTTGTCTTTTTCCAGTGCCGGAGCTGGTGTCTCATTTCATGACCCTATCAGTTCATATGACTCTCTATTTTCGACTCACAAGTATAAATTATAGTATATAGGCCACAAGAAGAAGGAACAAAGAACAAAATCTGTAGTATACGTGATAGGTTGGGTGGAGAGTAAAGCACAGTAGATTCTGTTCCCGTTGTTTTATCCAGTTCTATTTGTATAACGGTCTGATGGGCTGGGGGGGCGGGCATTTGACCATCATAGTAGGAACGGGGGACAGGGCATTTGCCTACGAAAGTTGCCCGCTGGGCCGGGCATTTGACCAATTTTTTCAAAGTGTCCGGGGTTTGCCCGGGGAAGGGGGATGCTCACGGCTGGAATTGACTCGCACATAAGAACACACCGGATCGTGGAGGCCGAGAAATGGTCGAGAAAATTTTTCTGTTACATAACGGTACAAAATCATGGAGCAGTCACTTGATTTCTTTATATCTTTAAGGCGGGAATACACCCAAAGCACGCTTTGTGGCAACTTTTCCTCATGTTTCTTACGAAATCTCCCGTCCATGATTTGATTCTACAAAACCGTATCACTTATAACACAGATGGTATGAAGGGGAATCAGCTTGAATATTTTAAAATTTTTTAGATGAGTTTTTTTGAGCTGTATTTCAATATTTGAAGATTGGTATTTTTAAAGAGAATTTTAAATTTGGTGATTTTTTGGGAAGTTTGAAAATTAATTTTTAAGTAATCTTTGATGTCAATTCGCCAATGAAAGCTGTACTAGTTCATTGCCAGGAGGGACAGTTTGCTGATTTTACTCAATATTTTTCTTGTTCAAATATCTCTTTCAACTTCCTCACTACCCAACAAAAGTTTGGGTATACTCCCGCCTTAAGCTTACGGAACGTTTGCACTTGACAAAAAAGACTCGCGAGTACATACTTTTTTTTTATGAAGACTGAACCAGTACATTTTACCGTGCCTCAGAAAAAAACAACTTGAAAACGTGTGCACCAAACACGTATGATCATATTAAAAACATTTAAGAACTTTTGAGTCCCTGAGCCAAAAACTGAAGACGTTCAAGGGAGTGCATCATTACAACGCAGAAAAACATTCTGATTTGTAAGTTGTGCGCCCGCGGTAAAAACCTGGAATTTTTCCCTTTCTTCATCTATCGTCAAATTTAATATAATTTAAACCTAATTGAAGACAAAACATGAAGTGACAACAAGTTTACAAGTGCGGCGTGAGAACAGGAAAAGGAAAGGAAACAAACTCTCGCCAAGAGAATAAGTCAGTCTAAGACAAATAACCACTTGACAGTCTTTATAAAACCAACAGGAAGTAAACAAAAAAACCTCAATTATTCTTATGTCGCGGCCCTTATTCCGTCGTTATCGAGTCTACATTGTGCAAAACTTCTTGGCAAGGAAGCTTTTCTGCCAAAGACATGTCGTTCCCCGAGACAGGAATTCGGAAAATACGTCTATGTACTTTTTTTGTCAACAAGAGTTGTCCATCAAACCTCCAGTCAATAGTTGGCATAGAAGTATTATTGAGCTATTAGCCGAGTGATACGTGCTTCGAGTTGGCCAAGATCGGGCAACAAACCAAAACTCTAAACATAAGGAGTATACAGTCGAATGTACCAATCGAAAACGTGGAAACTAATCCATTGTTGGATAAACAGACTTCACTTTTGGCGGCAAGTCGAAAACTCGCGGACAACTAGTTGTCGAGCCAGGACAAAACAAATACTTGTGTTCAGGAAGCACAAAATTTAAAACCGTAGTGGTTTGGTTTCGCATTCTTTGTTTGCTACTGCCTTGTCTCTTTCACAGGAAGGTACTTTAGCCAACTCTGTTTACTTTTTTTCTCTTAGTTTTGAGTTGACTCAATCAGTCACGGATGGTAGGAACTTGAATTCCTTTCAGGAACAGCACGACGCCCAAGATCATACTTGAAGCTTTAGAACTTTTCAAATGGTTTTAAAGTATGTAGTGATCTTAAAACCCGAACCGCTGAAGCTCACGAGTCAATTTTGGTATCAGTGTCTAAAAAAATATAAATAAACCAGACAACTAATAAACCAAAACTCGCGCGTGAACCCGGATGTACATACCTCTGAGAGAAGCCTCTCTCTCGGATTCAGTCGAATTATTAATAACTGAAACACTTTTGGAGCATTTTAATTAAGCCTGGTTTTTACTAGCGACGCAAGCACAAACGTAAACAGACCTTATTTCATTGTAAAAACCACCCAACCGGCAACGCAACGATAAGCACAAACGCAAGAATAAGCACAAGGAAACAAAAATTTCTTCTTTCTTGTGCTTGCGCTTGTGCTTGTGTTTTACTGTGTCAGTGAAAACGAAACACAAACGCAAGGACATTATAGATTGATGTCTCCCTGCCTTTCTCTTTCTTTGAAAACTGTCTCTAGACCCAAAACGTTTCTTCTTTCTTTCGTTTCTTCGATTCTTTCTCCTTTTTCTAAGAAATAAAATCAACAATAAACAGCCTCGTTGTGCTTCATATCCGCCATGTTGGATAAGAACACTAGAGGAATGGCACTAATGGATAATCGTGTGCTTGCGTTTGTTTCGTTTTCACTCCCTTGTGCTTGCGTTTTGCGTTTGTTCTTGCGTCGTGACTGAAAGTCAGGCTATAATCTCAGTACTCTAACATAGGGAAAAACAATTTTCATTGTACTTCAGTATTCAAATGTAATCGATAAGTAGTTAAAAATATTAGAAAACGAAATGCTAAAAATGTAAATTTAAAAAGGATCAAGCTAACTATTATTAAAAATAAGTGAGTTGTAAGCTGAGATTAAAACTTGGTAAGAATTTGGCCTGTCTAATGTGAATTGGAAGATTTTTCCAGAGATTTGGTGCATGAACGAAGAAAACTCTGTCACCATAGTAAGTTTACAGTAGTTGTCAAGAAATGTTTTCCAGAAGTCCGGGTGACGAGTTCTGCGAGCGAAATGACTGACATGCTTTTTTTTTTACAAGAACAAACGTTATATTCTTACACGCTTTTTTTTTTATAAGAACAGCTTTGTAAGAACGAGATTCAGTTTGGCCGAAAATTAAGAACAATTTAAGAACAAACTCAGGCTGAGCCGATGAAAAAAGTGAAACTGTTTCTAGTTGACTCTTTACCAAATCTTGGAATTTAAGTTCGCAATGCAGTAAAAACACCAATAGAAGCGCACTGTTTCTCATTTATTATCGTCTATCATTGTCCCAAATGATACATGTATTCATGCCACTTAAAAGGTTCCTCGTCGATCACGACATTAGTTTCAACAGTTGCACATGTATACCTTTTTGTTTTGATTTCTCATCACTCATAGAAATAAGAACACTTAAGAATAACATGAGGCTGAAATCGCCGAAAAATTAAGAACAATGAGCGTCGGCAAAATTTTCTGGTTCTTATAAAAAAATAATTAAAGCGTGTAACGGTTTTCGCTTGCAGGACTTGCCATCCGAACTTCTAAATTCGACTGAATCCGGGGAAGAGAAAGGCGGTACTCGCAGTCTATGCCACGCTTAGCAAATCATTCGTACTCATAGAAGCTAACAGCGGGTCACCAGTAGTACTGACTCACTGAGCCAAGAGCAATGACCATAGCTTGAGATTCAACTTAAACCATTACCCGTGTCCTTACTGAATCTATAGTAAGTGTCTGTAAGTCTACAGAAAGTCTCGTCTTTGACAAGCACAAAAGTTTGAAACACAACTTCGGCATCTCTATACCTTCGGCGGTGCAGGCAGGCAGTGTGTTCAAAAACATCTTTCCTCCTTTCCGCAATGCCATTTTTCTCCAAGCTGCTTAAACCGCAATACCAAATTTAAGAAGTTCATCGAAGTTGAATGTAAAAATCTTAAATTGTGTTCTGCATGCAATCCCATTACAAACTACGCTGACTGTTTATTTACACTCACACTAACGAAGCCATGGGTATTGCCAAATATTTTAATATTAAACTTAAAAGTTAGTGAACATTATTTGTTTTAAAAAATGTTAACCAAAATTTGGAAGGGCCATCGTGAGCTTGCCGACAGGACGGTTCAACAGTTTTCTGCATCAAAGTTCTAGCAAAGTATTCTGCGAGGAATACGCAAGTTTTATAAACCAAGCGAAACTGAGAGGCCAAACTGTGAACAGCCTGTTGAAGATCCTTATTAATTTGTCATTATTTGCCTTTTTCATCTCTAGCCGCCTTGTCTTTATACTGGTTGAGCAGTTGATTGAGCAATTGATTGAATTGACGCGTTTTCAAAGCGTTCAAGCTCTGTTTAAACTCAATCAGTTTACTAGTGCAAATTACTTGAATAATACCCAAAGGACACGGGCACGACTTATTGACAAGTCGGTTTGTCCGTCGGCGTTACTGAACACCAATTGACTACTTTCCGTTGATTGTCACACCTCAAAGAATGAGCATAAACAAACCACCGCAAAAAAAGTGTCATGTGCTTTAAAGATTAACGAGAAATGCAGAGCAGAAAGTTTTAAAGTTAATTTAGATGGCAGTGGGAATTTTAATTAAGAAGAAAATGAGCTCTTTAGAAGATTCGAAATGAGGCCCCCTGCCTCACAAAGAGCTTTATTAAAAAAATTAACGAAATTAGTTTTCCAGTCTCGGAAAACTTTGATTCTAATGAGATTTCTGGCATGTCAAAATGAACGGCTAAAACTCCAACGTGACCGACCGACTCTGTAAAATATCAACTGCTTGTCGTCACCAGGTTGTTCCTTGAACTGATTTATCAATGTTAATCGGATCAACATCAATTCTTGTTTTTAAAGTTGCTTTTTGAGCCAACAAAAACTGACTTACGAGTTGTCATAACAAAATATCCCGTGTGCAGACATTTACCAGAAAGTACAAAGTTTTGACAGTTGATACCTCGAGCAAAATTTCTTTTAGTTAGAATTTTTCTTTTAAAAGTTTTATTTTTGTAAAGCCGAAATTTTGTTAAAATTACACGCAAAGTTGAAGACACAACGTTGCACTTACTGGCCAATGGAGTTCCAGATAGGTTAGTGCATCAACAACCTCGTCTGGCCACCCATACTTAACTGTCATAAACTTTACCATGCTCAGATTGTGAAATAGATAGAAATTTTCTTACGATGTTATTTTCATGTTGAATTGTATTTAAATTAAGTGATATAGTGCTCCATCATTTTAAAAGGGGATAGGGTTAGCGGCTACCATAGTGAGTTGAGCCGGTTATAAAATTAACTGTGAAAGCCGACGCTCTCCCGAGGAGCGAAAGCTGAATGTCAAGCGAACAATAAGACAACATGCGGTCCCTTTCACAAGAGCATCAAGTCTTTGATTGGCTGAAGCATTTTACTTATATCAAGTTTCTACTGTGCGTCAAACAATAAATCAATCAATTCGAGGTTATATATGAGAGCATCAGCTTTCGTTAGGGAATATTTTTGGTGTTGCAGCGCGTGTTTAACTAGTTTGCCGTGATGAGATAGCTGCGAACCTTCTTCGTGGATTTCCTTGCCGTGATTATGCCGGTACAGTGGCGCCTCCTTCTTATTTTCTACATACACCATGTTTCCAGTGACTTGCGGTGGAAACGGGATCAGCCGAATTGTATTGAAGAAGTAGTGAAATGTGCCAATAACTTCCAATGCGTTACAAAGATGACAACCGTTTTTAAAACTCTATGTGGTAGCCCTTT
The DNA here is from genome assembly GCA_027575215.2 of Hydrozoanthus sils. Taxonomy (NCBI): domain Eukaryota; kingdom Metazoa; phylum Cnidaria; class Anthozoa; order Zoantharia; family Hydrozoanthidae; genus Hydrozoanthus; species Hydrozoanthus sils. The sequence goes on from JAOBRD020598120.1 coordinate 5,886, forward strand.
GGGTTATTCAATGAAAGAACAACAATTTATAGACAAAGCTGCAAAAAAATGCCCCTTGAAATGTGCCCAGGAGCTGAACAATTTCATTAGCGGCAAACACGGAAGATTTTGGACGAACTGTTATTGTCCTAACAGGGATTCAACTTGTTTGACCATGAAGGCTCGCATTAAGAAGTGTATTGCATCCGGCCTTAGTTTGCCTATGAATGACACTAAGCCGAGCTGTACAAAAGCAAGGAAAAACTGCACACATAACCCGCAATGCCACAAAGCGATGGGGCAACTTCTAAAGCAGTGCTCCAAACTAATATCAGGGGTCGAATGTAATGATGACTGTCGTAGAGCACAGAACAATTTCCTTGATTTGAAAATTGGAAACCTTCTCGGGAACGAGTGTGAATGCGACGGAATTGAAGAGCCATTTTGCCGTGGAATACGAGCACACTATCAGGCTCTTTGTTTACCCACGAGAGTAACGAAAAGTGTGACTCAAAAACTCAATACTACTAAAAAACTAAATACTACAGAAAAAAACCGAGCGAGAAGTTTATCGAGATGGAACTGCGGCTATTTGGCGACCTTGGTGCTGTGTTTCTTTGCAGTGACACAGCTGCTAGTCTAGCTAAATTAGGTCGGTAATTTGCTTGTTCCAGCGAGTAAAAGCTACGAGTGAGATTGACTCCAATGGTGCCGCGAGAAAATAAATACTCCAGCTATGGTTTCCTGTGACTGTGTATTTACAGATTCTACTGATAAGAAACGGTAGAGACTGCTTCGGAGTGGGAATTGCCGTTACCTGTGGCCGGGATATTTGATGAAATTCTAACCGATGTTATTTTCCTGCTGTGGGGCTATGGACAGAGATATAAACAATTTGACACGAAGGCGGGCCACAGGAATAACCAAATCAAAACTAACAACTGTAAACAAAACATTGTTTACATCGAGTTCAAATTAACATTTTTCATTTTGATTTGAAAGGCACTGACAAGCCGCTAGACTTCGTGGGAATCGAAGAGTGGAAAGTATTGCTCGGATAAGAGAGGATTAAATTGGTCGGGGTCGCTATTGTTTGTCAAAGTATTTTCCAGTGCCTTTGTTATTATTGACAGTAGAATGATTGTGGGATTTTTTTGTGTTCATTTGTATTAGCTGCCTATTCGCAATCTGTTGTTGTTTAGTCATTAAAGTGTATGCAGTCCTTCAGCTAAATTGTCCCCTCAAGTGGTTAAGCGTCGGGATGGACATGATTGAGATACTTCGTTGTTCATATTGTCGTGAGGTCGCCGCGGTCTGGCTGAGATCTTCTAATGAGGGTGGCTTTCGGTTATTTGGAGGTCAAATCAACCCGGCCAAGGCAAAAGCCGAAGCTAACACGATTTTAATTCAACACCGTAGTTAATCAACAGACGAATTCTTGTAATTGGATTTTTAGGGATATTTGTCGTTGAAATTCGGTGTACATTGGTTAGGCCTCGCTGGAACTGCTTAGGATTACTGGGGTCACTGCGGCAAAACCAGAGAACGTCAATCTTGTCTTCGGATTGAAATTAATTAATACTCTATAGCGTCGAACGTGGACTGAGTGGGGTTTGAAAGTCAATTCGCTGTAAAAGTGCCACAGTAGATTAAGTTCAACTGGTCGACTCTCACAGTTGTTGAACGTGTAAGATATGAAAAGATTGTGTACCTATGGTAATATATTGTAAATAGATCATGTGGAATTGTACAGAAATGAAACCATGGTAAGCAAAGTGCGTGTAATAATATTCTGTATATTATAATGCAATTATATGATGTAAGGAGAGGAAATTAATTACATTAAAAAAATACATTCATCTTATGAAGTACTGATGATTCTTTTTGTGCCAAATATGATTGGTATAATTGAACAATTTGAAGTACATTTCTTGTCAGTTGAACTGAAATGATTGATAAATGTCGATTCTTTGCTGAAATAGACTGAAGCTCTGCTGGGCTCGAACAATGGAGAAATATGTGCTGCAGCTTTGAACTACTTCAAATGTAGTTGTCATTTATATATACCATATTGTCACTGCTAGAATTGTGTATCGCTAACTCTCATTTTCAATTTTTCGCCATTAAAAAGTTGTTTCCTTGTGAGATATCTAACAACAGTCTTTTCTTGATTTCGCATTAAGGTGCTAGAAATAAATAGCAAAAAGAAAAGGACGAATAGAGCAACCCTTGAAGTTGGACTGTCACGTGTTATGAAACAAACAAATAAAGAATCAGAAATTTTCTACTATCCATCAACAAACTAAATGTCTTTGTCCATGAACTGAGAACTTTTTACTTTGATTACTGGGCAAACTGCAGTGAGTGATATTGCGAACTTTACCATTAGCTTATAGGCACAATGATTTAGATTGACTAATTTTAGAGATCATACAGATAGGTTAAACAATTCAACATTGAATTATAGATAGATAGATGGCTTAGTTAGTTTCATTTCGCTTTATTCGCATGACCTCAACATTTTACAGGTATTGCTAAAGCTTTTCTACTTTGCAACAAAGTACAAGTGTCAAGCTACAATATGCTTAGTTTCAAACAATGGGAAAACAACGAAAATATTGGTATAGTGAAATCAGGTTAAATTTTATAATAGTGCTAGGTTTTGTTATGTATTTATCATACTGTCCCGTAACTTAAAACACTTAGATACAAATGTTACCAAATAATTAATATCTTTGTCGTTTTTTGTGGACAGAAACTCATGAAGGTTGTCTAAGCTAAGTCTGATATTTGTGTTTTTAATTTTATCGTAAATTGTTGTATAATGTACATTCTACTAGCATATTTCTTCTGTTTCAACTAAATTAAGAAAGCAAAATAAACCTATTCTATCATTAATCGCTGTAATAGTATATCTACCTGATTCGATTGTTAAGTTGTGATTACTTATTCTGAATTTAGTATAATTTCTTCTTGGAACAAAGGAACGTATTATCCCACGAGGTAAAGTTTTGTTTCAGGTAGACTCTAAAACTCCCAGCCATATGTCAATATGGGTGAAATTAAGGTTTCAAATAGTTTGTTTCCTTGTTTCGGCCTCAGTTTTTTAAAGTCTATGGTATTAGAAACTTTAAAAAGTGGATGGAGCGTCTATTCTCTAGTTATGATTTTATGATTTGTGAAGTTTCCTGTAGACGAAATCTTTACTCCTAAATAAGTAAATTCTTGTACAAATCAAGGGGTTCGTTGTTTAATAGAATTTCTTCTCGTGGATATTCTTAGAAGTTTTCCTTTCAAAAATTAAGACTTTTGACTTTTTTTGACTGTCAGATTCCACAATTCGCAATAAGCTGAAACTACATTAATACACGGTTCGGAAGACCTTCACTTGATTTAGAAACCAGGACGAGATCATCTGCGTATAACATTGAGGATAATTTATCACCGTTAGGCAAAATGAATGGATCGTTTCGGTTGGCGTTTGATAAAGATTTTGGTAAATCGTTCAAATACAAATTTTGGGACTCAGGATAGAACCCTGTCTGACTTCTCTTGAACATTAATTTTTTTTTTCTGTGCAAATAGCTCTAACAATAAATCCGCTTTATATAAACTGTTACAAATAACGCACTTGATTTAAGACGAAAGATCTCGAGACAAAATTTATTACCAGTTTGTGATCCTAGACACAAAACCGAGACAGTCATAGAGATAGGGATTTACACGGTTTGTCTGAGAATGGCACGTCAACCAGCTAAGCGCAGAAACAGACAACGTGAAATATCATACGTGATCATACAGATGAGTGAAGAAGACGCAAATCACATGTCAATAAACAAATGATTATTTGGATAACTTTTACATGAAGCACTGGCGATTTACAGTGATTGTGTTAGACAGTCGTCGAATAATAACGTGATGCACTATATAATGATAAAGATGACGTATCAATTGATCGTATATTAGGGAGAAAAAGCAAAATTCTAAACACCTGAACTAATAAAACGAAGAGGAAAAAAGCAGTATACGCTTTTTTTATGAGAACCGGTAAATTTGACGATTTGAGCCTCCAATTGTTAAATTGTTCTTATTTCTATGTATGTGTAAATCGAAGAAAAACTAAGCCTATAATATATTGCAATACATGTATTGAAAAACGAATTTGATGAATTCATCCCCGTAGATTTATCGGGCCATTCGGCCGAGTCATTTTCCAATCCCGAGACAATTTCCTTTCGACTGCAGAGCATTTCTTATTCATTCTGTATTGTTCAGTCGAAGATCGAAGCTCGGTGAACTTTAAAAAACAATCAGCCATCGAGCCCGATTGTTTTAAAATTGTTCTTAAATTTTGGCCAATCTGAGCGTCGTTGTTCTTATAAACTTGTTCTTAAAAAAAGCGTTTAGTGAGCATACTAAGGGACTGAAGTAATTGCAAATGATGAAAACAAGATTAGCAAGAATTTTGTTTTTTAAATAAACTAACAACTGAGAGCCGGAAGGAGTGGAACAAACATGTCACCGACTCTCATTTGGCGCTGAAATCTGTAAATCGATCTATCGATTATTGCTTGAAAGCTAAAAAGCTGTCTTTACACTTGAAGTCTGTGCAACCTGTTAAAAAGGCGAGATTAAGCTGAGAAGCCAAAAGAGAAAATTCTAAGCATTGAACGCATGGATCTAGAACGTCTTACATAACAAAAACTAACTGAGTTGATATATTGAAAAATCCCTTCAGCAGTAGGTGGCTTGAATTCAAAAGATTCCTAAACCTTTTAATTTTTCATTTTGATTAACTGAATGCAGACGCTAAGCGCTGTAGTAATGACAGATTTTTAACAAATCTTGAAACTTTGCGTTTCGAGTTTCCCCAAGATATTTTTGTCACTTGTTTGTAGAACCTTCACAAGTGGCTTTTTCCCGAGGATATAAAACAGTTATAAAAATTTTACAAAAAGATTCAAGTTATGCGTTATGTTTTTAAGACTATTTTAGAACAACTATTCATTTCACAGTTGATACAGATCTTAGAACCATCATAGAAACCCATCATAAATATAGGATTACCTTTTAGGAAAAAGGCTTCACGAAAATAGACTAAAAACTTCGCGAAGGTCAATGCCGTCAAAATTCTTGCAAATTCTTAAAGCCGTCTTGATTCAGCTGAGAAAAGAATTAAATACTTATAAAAGCAAGTGCAAATTTTTAGACTGCAGATAACGTATACATAAACAATTAATGTTGGGCACTAAGGCTTCTCAACGTAATATAACAGCTGGTTTCGTTCAAAAGCTTAGCTGCCGAGATACGCTCATATGCTCTCATTTTAACCTCATCTACTCATAGCGACAAGCTTCGTTGCCAATTAAACTGTCAGCGCTCATTCAGTAAAAGGCAAAACATTAAGTTAATTGGGAACAAACTACTTGACGCGAACTGCTAAATTACAATAGAGGATTGTCGGTTTTTCACAGTGATTCCTGAAAAGAAAACAGATAAACAGAACCTTTAGGAGGTTATGTTATCAATCAACTGCGAATTTACTTCTAAATTCTGTTGTTGAACTTTGTCAAATTGATAACCAAATACGGCAACGCTATCAACTTGTTTTATTTTAAGAATCAAAGTTTCATTTCAAAGTTGCTTTAGTTTGTTGATGTATGTTGTTACCACTCACTATTCAACTCGGGGTTGTGGAATTTTCAATCAATTTTTCCAGTGTTCAACGATATCAGTTAACGCTATGTACTAAAAGCTGATGGCCAGCACACCCGTTCCACCAGCCGTGGGTACACCTTCCTCCGAGTGAATGTTGTGGTTTTCAAAATTTCTTTTCTTGGTTTCAAATCTATTTTCATTTTTTTAAAACTCATTATCATACATTGACATATCCAAAAGTAAAGGAAAATAAAATTGAAACCAAGGATAAAGTTGAGCCAGCATGTACACCTTACGGCATCGTGTGTACACCTTACAGTATCGTGTTAACTTACAACTTAAACTAAGTGTACACCTTACGGTACTTGGTGTACGCACACCTTAAAATGAGTGTACACCTTACAGCACTGTGTGTAGGTACACCTTACGGCACTGCGTGTACGCATGCACACCTTAAACTGAGGGTACACCTTACAACACCGTGTGTACGTACACCTTACACTGCGTGTACACCTTACTGCATATGTACGTACCTCTACACTGCGTGTATACCTTACGGCGTGTGTACGTACACCTTACACTACATGTATACCTTACGGCACTGTGTACGTACACCTTACACTGCGTGTATACCTTACGGCATGTGTACGTACACCTTACACTGCGTGTACACCTTACAGTATCATGTGTACGTACACCTTACAGTATCATGTGTACGTACACCTTACACTGCGTGTATACCTTACGGCACTGTGTAAGTACACCTTGCACTGCGTGTACACCTTACGGCATGTGTACGTACACCTTACACTGCGTGTATACCTTACGGCACTGTGAAAGTACACCTTACACTGCGTGTACTTCTTACGGCACCATGTGTACACCTTAAGTTGAGTCAAGGTTGTGCTTGCTGTCCTGTTTGTTAGCACTGGCTCCTGATCCTGTCCAACTCGCCTCTTCGAGATCAATTTTTGTTATAAGGGATATGACATACGGATGCATGGCTGATCCTAAGTTAGTCACTCAGCCCTAAAAAACACCAGAATCGACCGCTACTTATTCTCAACTTTGTTTTGACGCAATATTTGAGAATTTACAGGGTCGTGCAATTCAGCAACGACCAGTAACTATTGCTCAACGAAGTCAGTTTCCACAAAAAACAAAAACCGAACAAATAAGATAGTATTTTTCTCAAATGACTGAAAAAGCAAATACTTTCAAGAAAAAAAAGTAAATGGTAAAGAAAACAGGTTGATATTTTTATTGAAAAGAAAACATACAGAAATAGAAAATATTTTACAAAGTGACATAAATCCATTTCAGTTAGTGGTATGAAAAGTACAAGATCCAATTATTTCGAATCTCAATGTATTTCAGCTATAAACTGATAAGCCCTTAAAGCTTAGTTTAACGAAATAAGCTTTTTTTATTGCTTAGTAGAGTATTAGTACTCAATTTGTGCCTGATGACACAGGCAAGAGCCTGGTATTTTTTATGGTTGAAAAATGCGAAGCTATGAGACTACTCGCAGTCCCTTGTTTTAGCAAACTAGCGTACTCAACAAGAAGTTTAGACAAAAGTCTATGGCAAACGTCCCATTACGCGCGCCTATATTTATTGCATGTCTCGTTCAGCGCAACATGAGGGGACTTAGCGCCGACCCGCTAGCTATCCAGTTAAAAATGTCAATTTTCAATTGGTATTTTTTAGGGTAATTTTTAAACCAAGAGGTATTTTTAAGAGTGGAAAATGTTTATGCCTTGGTATTCTATTGAGTGTTCTTTGGGACTTTTCCGATGGTCATCCCAACCCATTTCATTCCGGAGTGCTCCCTCCGGGCCGATTGAGTAAGCTTGAGCGAGAAATTCAGAGTTCAGTGGGGACATGTCCTTTTGCAGACAAAGCGCAAAGGTACAAATGAGTCTCAGGATACGTGAGATCCCAGCTCGGACAGACTGTTAGCTATAATTCTATTCAACAGTGTTGCTAGTCGCTCAAACTTCTGAACTTCTTAAAATATTTGAGCAGCTTTTTTCAATCGATCGAAAGGAGTGGTCACTTTATTGGATTTCAACTACTTGATTAAACATTAAAAGGTTTAGATCTTTTGTTGTGGCTTGGTTTCTACCTTGTTTCTTTCGTTTGCTTCAATAAAGCTGAAAGGGATGGAAATTGATTCAGATTTTGAATGAGACTCAGCTCTGAAAGCACTGACTGTGCTTTCTCCGGCGCCAGGAAACGAATAGTTTTACTCAAGTCAGTTAACAACCCTTATCTTGATAAAAACTAGTTCACGTAAACTAAATTTTGTTCTAACTTTAAAACCCCTGCTTGAAAACCTACAAAGTGACCATTCATTTTCTTTGTCTTCAATAGTAGATTCTGCTTTTAGAAACAAATTACGAAGTTTGTAATTTTGTTGATTACAGTATTTAGCAGAATATGGACGAATATCCTTAAATAACTTTATAGTTTACCAGCCTTAAAATAGCTTGACGAAGTTATGTTGATATACTAATCTCTCAGCGTGAGGTTTGTCATCTCTCAGTTGGAATCACAACCATCGCTCATCTGAGTACGAGACTTCCGAGATTGAATCTCGAGACTCACGAAATGTTTATTTTAAACAAAGCACAAGTATAATCAACACTGTATCATTTCTTTTCACTTATTATAAGATTAAGGATGTATGCAGGAACCGCCTAAAAAATCTTAAACAGATTAGCTTGTCGTTTCGAGGTTAGAACGGGTTCTCGCGCTCTTGAGCGGGGTTACCGAGGCAATCAATCGTGCACGCGTGCAGCGCAGATGGACACGGAAAGGAATCTCACAGCAGTTAATCAACTCAAATATTGCAAATAATCAACGCCTACAAGCCACATTGATACTACAGCAAGTTAAATAACAAAAACGTGAAGTTTAAGTACGAATAAAGAAGCTCTTTTTCTTATTTGTTCAGTATCTTTGCGTGATTGCATGAATTGCTTATAATTTGATATTCCTCCCCGATGAGAGCAACCCTTTAACTCCCAACATGAAGGTTCAAGGCCAGTCATCAAGTGTTTGATCACGAAATCATGTGGTTGATTCTTGCTCCTTGGATAATAAATGACAATCACCATAGACGTCATTCACAACATCGATAGCTGTGACAGTCATGATGGCCGTGAAGCCGTCACATACTGCCAGTCCCAACATTTATGGATGCGACAGTCATGATGGCCGTGAAGCCGTCACACACTGCCAGTCCCAACATTTATGGATGCGACAGTCATGTCATGATAGCCGTGAAGCCGTCACACACTGTCAGTCACGTCGTTAGAATAGCCGTGAAGCCGTTACACATGCACTGTTAGTCACAACATCGATAGCTGTGAAAACTTAATTTATAAAATGCTCGAATGCAAACAAAGATTTTTCGCCCAATCTTTCAGGGATTGATTCGATCACTTCATATTATATTCAAAAACGCGGAGGTGAAATGTACCTTGACGGCTTCCATGACGATCACCACGACCGCATGACGTGTGCAAGTACGCGCCAACTACTGATATTCGATTTCTGGTTGGCCTCCGTGGAAACACGGACGTCTGGATTTTAAGGTTTCTATGGTAGCGCCAGCGCCGACGCGGAATGCTGACCTGGCAAGTTAGTTTTGAAACTCCTTTAAAGGAATCCTCAATTGTATAAAACTATTGGTCTCAAATAAAACCTCTGCCAAGTCTGTGTCCATATCAGCAGCTCAAATTTGATAATCCTAACATAAATCTAACGACAAGCTATTTAGTTTGACCAGTCATTTCTACGGTTTGAATTTCCCGCTCGCCGCCATTTTGAAATGTGACGTGTTTTGGTTCCAGTGCCAGACCCCCTCTCGTTTATTGTTATTGTATTCATCGAGACTGGAGACTGGCAGGTCCGCAGACAGCAGCCAAAGATGACACTTTTTGTAAGTTTTGCGCGGCTTTTGGTATCACGTTAGCTTGCTGAAAGTCAGTAAAGTAAAGTGGTGCATTTATATAGCGCCTTTCCATGTGAATATGTTCAAGGCGCTTTATAATGATCAGTTTACCCCCAGCGGACCGGAAGCATGTATAGGCGCAATTGGCAGCCGCTTCAAAGCGGTCCATGTATGCTGGTACTCATTTCACCGACCCTGGAAGGATGGAAGGCTGAGTGGCCTTTAGCAGAAAAGAAGGTCGCCAAACCCCTCCGCTATAGCATAAGGGGGACCTCAGGATTGGGAGGCACAGATCTTACCACTGCGCCAAACCCCTCCGCTATAGC
>JAOBRD020598227.1:5518-15808 GCA_027575215.2 Hydrozoanthus sils
CTACACTACTAAGTCAGGATTTTAATATTCAGGACATGTTTAAAAATCATAATAAAATCTGTTCAAGTGAGCATTGAAATATTTTTACTAATACTATTAATAAAAACCCATACCAAAGATACGCGCTTTTTTTATATAGGCGATTTTTTGTGTACATTTTTTTGTCTCATTAGCATACGCGTTCTTCTTTCTAAGAAAGCTCCTGAATAATAAAGTGTTTCTGCAGAACAAACTTTCTCTGAAAATATAAGTTGATATGCTGAGTCAATAATCTTTCCGAGATATGGTTTTAAAAATTGGAAATTTTATATTACAAAGAATGTATGGCTCATTATCGCTCTTGCCTCCAGCTGTATTGCATTTTGTTGACTGCTAATTTGTTATTTGAAACTACACTTTTAGAACTGAAAGTTCGGTCACTCATTTATTATAAGTATTCTCATGTTTTAGAGTCGGTTGTAGTTTATCTCTGTTCTGCTACTTAAGTTGTATTCTATAATGAAGCAGAATGTAAACAATGACGTCAGCTGAAACTCGCCTATATGGATAGCTTTATAAGAACCGACAACAAGGCTTAAATCGGCCAGAATTTTATAGAACAATAGGCCTTTTGCAACAAGTAATCACATGGTACATTTAATGATATTCTGGGTGGCAAAGGAATGTCACAGGCTCCAAGACAAGGCACAATTAACCAGAAACGCGTGATTTTCTTTGTTTTGCATTTCCCAGTGGAGTCTGTGGCATTCCTTTCCAATCCAGAATATCATTAAATGTACCACGTGATCACTTGTTGCAAAAGGCCTGTTTAAAGAACAAGGCTTAATTTTTCAATATTTTACTGAATTTCGATCTTTGTCTTTAACATGACAAAACGGATAAAAGAATGATCCATAGTTTTTTCCTTTTGCCTCAAATTATGCCGGTTGTACACGTGTATTTGCCCTGGAGTTAGTTCCTTGCATGCATGCCATTTGTTTTTTAATTCATATATTGCAATACCTTATGATTAGTTAGTTTGTATTTGATTGAAACCACACATAGAAGTAAGAACGTTAACGGCTTAAGAATTACAATTAGAGGCTCAAATTTCCAAAAAAATTAGCCTCGGCCAAAAGTAATGGTTCTTATAAGAAAACGTGTACAAATTCAGGTTCAATGTTTTGCTAATATAAGAAACGAAGAATCGCTCTCTAATGGAAGCTAGTGTCTACCAATAGCCTACAAACCTTTTGTACTAGGCAACGCCGGGGAGTGTGAACGTACAGCGCATAGCTTTATAGTTCCCGTACCTGCACATGGCGTTTTGGAGATAGATAGTACAAGGACGGCAACACCGATGTTGATGCAGAAAACATAGGTGAATACAAAACAGCTGCACGTTGGAATGTACCGTGCAGGTCACCTGCACGCCGTCGTCTTCAAAATTAATACGTGAAATGTTCAGTTTGGAAGTTAATAGGAAGTTTACGAAACGAGGAGAGCGAAGCCAACGACGGCGGCAGAAAACAATAGTGGATACAATAGCTGCACGTTGGAATGCACCGTGCTGGCCACCTGCACGCTGTCCGGTCTTCAAAATTACGACGTGAAAAGCTTAATTTTGGAGTTCTTACGACTACAGGAACGATAAACAGAAAATTTTCTCAATCTTCTTTCTATCTTTATGCACGGAGCTTAAATCTTTTTCTTTTCACAAAGCGCACTAGAACAAAAGACAGGGCAAACGAGCCACACATGGACAAAAAGGAAAAGCAAAAAATCCTTCGTCGTCTGCGTCGCCCTCCTCGTTTCGTAAACTCCCTTTTATGAGAACCAGAACAAACTACAGAACGTTTTGTTCTTTTACCTAAGAAGATTAATAAAATTAAAAAAACACTTTCATCTCGAATAGAAGAGAAAGCAAACAAACCATTCATGATCGGAAAGAGCGAGCAGGAAGTATGTGTTTGTACGCTGTCGTCGTATTTTAAGCTCTTTAATATTTCACTGTTCAAATACGAAAAATGTATTAGGGAAAAGGCAAAACAATGGTACTTCCTAGGAACCCAATTTCGGGGGGTGGGGTATTATGTGCCGCCACCCACCACCTTTTTCCAAAATGGCTGAATTTCAGTAGCAAATATCATGTTCAATAAAATAGATATTGATAAAGTGCTTGCACCAACGCCTTCCTTGTGGAGAGAGGAGTCCATAATACAATAAAAACTAATACTCTTAAATCAGGTTTTGAGAAATTGAGCTCTGAAAAAGTGGTGGGGGACAAAATTGGGTTCCTTAATTATACCATTGTGTTGACTTCTAATATATTAACTGGAAGGCATTTTAAAATCATGATGAAAAGGTATGAAGCTAATGAATAGATACATTTCAAACGTCAGTTATAATCAGTTTTCTCGTTGACACAAGGAATACCACAAATATTTCGAAATGCACATCTTGTTGGCTGCAGACTGAAAGTTCTCTACACCTGTATTAAGCGATTGTCCTCCTTGCAAAAAGTTTTTGGCAATTACTGGAATATAATTTGAAGAAGATGAACACTGGTTTTGAACTTACAGCTTAACCCCGATAACTCGAAATGTCAAGGAAAATTGAAATTAGTTCGAGTTATCGGGGTTTCGGGTTATATGGGTTTTGAACAAAAATTCTAAAAATACTTGATTGAGCTTCTACATGTTTTATTGTAAGTATTCTAACAATGCAAGAGAACAAAATTACAAACAAAGCAAAATTTTGAAAACCACAAGCACTGTAAAGTAGCTGCTCTTCAAAATGCTTAGCGCTGTATCAAAGCTTAATTTGATATTTGTTGAAAAATCTATTGACATGATTGATTGGAAACGAAATCCGTCATAAGACCCTGGCATTTAGCAGCCATTCTGTTTCTGTCACTAATGTTGCACAGCTTCTCGATGTCGGAACAAAGTTGTCAAGCACATCAATAGACCTTTATCACGCTAGCATGGCATGAAAATATATTCAGTTTATCGGGAAAACGAGTCCAGTGTCAATCTCAGCACATTAATACTAGTAAAGCTACAAAGTCTCATAAAGATCGGCCGCAATTTGACGGAGATGAAAAGGTTTCAAATTGGCTAATTTTCCAATGAAAAGTAAGGTGATGCCCGCCCAGCCTCGTTTCCATGTTTTCCCCATACATTTCCCTGTAGTAATAAGGGCAGAAGATCAAGTTTCAAAACTTCATATCTGCATTAGTTTTAGGGAAATGCTTACGAAATTTTGCAATTTGCTAATGCGGATGCGCCGAGTTTGATGCTGGCCACAGTTTCTTGATTTGTTTAATATATTTTTGCGTGAAAAGGGTCTATTGCGGCTGAAACTTCCAATTTGTGTACATGAAAAAAAACACTTCCTGCTAAAGGTCACTTTACTTCCAAAACTGAATGCTGGCCGAGCTAGGTTTATTTTTCATAAGAAAACAATTTGTGGTGTGTTTCTAGCAACTCGAACATGATTGCACATGAACCACATAATCATTATTCCACAAAAGTGAAAATGACTTCGAGTTATCGAGGGTAAACTACAAAGAAAAATACCTGAAGGGAAGTAAAAATTACTTCGAGTTAGCGGGGTTTAGAGTTTAGAGGTTCGAGTTATAGGGGTTAAAATTAAAGTTAATATATGAGGCAAATCAGTTTTGCTTCCAGTAAGCGGGGAATTCGAGTTACCAAGGGTTCGAGCTGTAGCTGAATAGGCTGCTCAAAGCCTTGATACCATGATAAGTCGAATACCTTAAGCAAGGTCAGTACATACTGATATTGTTAATGACTAATGTGAAACAAAGATATTGTTGACTTGTTATCTCATTATAGAGTCCTGTTGTATCCAACTATTCCCAGTCAAAGTCTAGTCCTGTGCCTTTCATCTTCTCTGCAAACTGCTCGTCAAATTTCTTGTTCTGTTCGTCTGTGAAGAAGTTCTTCCAGTCACCAACCACGCCCTTACGCATAAATGTTGCTGAGTTTGGTTTGCGAACAGTGTCCATCTGAAACTTGTTTGTGCTAGGGTTGGCTTTCATTGTAGCGAATGAGCATTGTTCTGCGATCCGTTCCACTAGTTGGTCAGTCAGCGGCTTTCCCAAGAACTTGGCAATTTTGTGTATGTTTGATGGAAGATCCTGTGGCATTACAAAGAGACCATTTGATGTGTTTGAAATTTCTGATTTAAATTTGTATCTAACTTAATTCGTCACTCCAAAAACTATGTAATATGTGCAATAATTGTTGTGTAGATCGCAATGTTTTATCGGAAACAATGACATTAATACAATGGTGTATGCGTCGATTACGTACAGGAATCTACTCGCACGTGTTCCTCGAGTGTTTCTTGTATTTTAACGGCTGAACATATCCATGCTACACCATTTCGACCGTTTCAAATTCCCCATATTCAGCTCGAATTAATATACCTTTTTTTATCATATAACTATGAGTGTTTTACTGTAAAATACGTCACTCTTACATTTCATACAAAACTACATCCGCGATACGAGTGATGTATTTTCAGTGAAGATATCGCTGACGTCATTCCTTTGTTGTTGTTTTTTTTGCTTTATTTTTCTGTGTTTTTAGTTTATTTTCCAGCGAAACACTCATATCTCTATAATAAAAAGAAAATAACACGTTGACGCAACATATGAAGTTATCTTCTCGTGGAAAAAAGATTAAATATCTTATTTCCCACACCAAGATAAACTTAATATTTTCGCACCACAGTCTATATATGATACACACTCTACCCCGTTTATCAAAAGATTGCAAATCTTTTAATCTAGGGCTAAGTCTACCTCAGTCATCAAGATGCTTCTTACCCTTGTTTCCAGGGTCTCTCCGCGGCCGGGGCGAATAGAAAGAGGCCCTGGGTAAGAGTTTGTGAGCTTCTCACCTTCTTCATGTCTTCATATTTCAGAAACAGGATGTTAGGATCCTCCTTGTGGTTCCACCATCCACGAACATGGTCGTACCAGCTACCGAAATCAACTTTTGAAAAAAGAAAACGGTTTCAATCTGAGCGTCGTCACTGATCACGTGTTTGGTCTTAAAATAGCAACACTGGAAATGCACTGATAAATAATGGTGCCTCAAGAGCCTAGGGAATTGTATAGCCTTACTTCGTTTCTTTCAATTTCAACAAAAAGCAATTGATAAACCATTATACTTAAATATAACTTATTGTATTCTCATCTCAACAGATCTCGTTCAAATATGGCTGTTAAACATGGTTAGGACTGGAAACAAGTGCATGAAAGTGAGGTTATCAAGGGCTCATTAGTAAGAAAGTTTACTCTGTACAATCTTGTGTGTCAAAGTCATTTGCCTCACCAATTTAAGTTCCTTATTAAGAATCTATAAGTGTGGTGAGTACCAGACATAACAGATCAAGCAGAGTACTGTAGACTTTATTTAAGACCAAGGCCTTTATAAACTTTCTTATATGCACTTATTCTTCGTCCTAATACAAACAGTTGTCAGTCATTTTTGAAAGTGGTCTATGGCAATCCCATTTTTCAAACCTGCAAAGTTGTACTGATTTGCAGGTCCACTGTAATTCAGTAATATGTTGTCTCTTCGTACGCCTGCCTATCTGCCTGCGTGCAAGTCTTTCTGTCTGTCTGTATTTGTAAATTATACTTTTTCAAATACAGTCAGATTGTCTTGGTTCTCTTTACCTCTCCCAGCCATATATAGAGGAAGAAACTGTTCCCAAGTTCCGTGGTAGTTCATTGGTGCCATTGAAAATAGCTGGTGGTACTCAGAAACTGCTGCATCTTTGGGATTCCTCATGACGTAGATAATTCTGCATGGAATTGGTCCAGATGATATTGCCATTGGCATCAGATTGAACAGCAGGTGTGTTTTCAGAAGACGAGGAGAGGGAAGGGCGTCCAATGCAACCTGAGCCTCATCTTGTGGGGTGAAGAAATTGATTTGGCGTTGCCAAGGTCCCATCTCGTACCAAGGAAATCGTTCATCCAGAAGTATCTCGCTCACTTTTCCCTCGTTGAAAATCTTCCAAACGATTTCCTGGGTCCACGTAGTGCCTAAGTGCTCAAAGAGAGTGTTCTGATTTAACCAAAATTGCAACACATGATGCAAAACAAAGCTATTCAGGTGCTCCCATTCAGGGCTTTTCAGTGCTTGTTTACAAAACAGTACAGTGCTGTTTCGATTTTGAGGATGTAAGATAGTCCCCTATTACTGTTCACGTTGATATATTTATTCAGAGTTGCCCTCAGTTTGCAGTTGACAGGCCATGACACCGAAAAACCCTACTCTTTTTTGGCTAGGTTTCACTGTTTTTTTCATGTACCCTGTACTCTGCCCAGCATCAAAGCTACAAATATTATAATTGTAAAAAAGGTAGAGCATTGAGTAAAAATAAAGATATTGATTGCTAGTGTTGTGGGTTCTTTTAAGTCCTCCAATAGGAGATCGACAGACTAGACCAACGGTTTAACGTCCTTATCCGAAAAGACGTGAAGGTCTAACCGTTTACAGATGTTAGAGAAAAGGCAGTACCTTCTCCTCAGTTATTTTAAGACCATGAGTGGAGGTCTGGCACCGGGAATTGAACCCAGGCCTCCCGTACGACAGACTGGCCCTCTCCAACCAGGCAGCGGTTGAAAATGACCACGAGATGATTTTTCATAAACTTTTAAGTTCGACAAAGGAGAACGTAATTCTGAATTGCGATTTTTCTATGTGTCAGGTGTTCGTTTTTATGCTGGGAGTAGTCTCAATTTTTTTGGCTATATTCCCATAGCCTCGATTTCATGTCAATGCATAGTGTGACCGTAGTGACATGGTGACCAATGCTGACAATAAATACGTAACCAAAGGCGAAAGAAAACACTTCATTAATCTAAGATTCTAATACATCAAAACCATTTGGAAATATCGGCCTTTTGTTTATCGACTTCCTGGAATATATAGAAAGCTTAATTTTACCCAGTATACTTAATACAGAGATCAATTTGAATATCGAAACAGAATCCAGGATTCTTCAGTTTTTCCATTGGAATGCGGATCTAGCCATCGGAATCCAAATAAACGACATTGCAGTAGTTTTTTGCTTTTGCGATCCGTAACACGGGATCCGGAATGCGGATTCTAGCCACTGAAATCTGAATTCTAGTCTCTATAACCCGGATTCTAGCTTCTAGAATCTGGATTCTAGTCTCTAAAATCCGGATTCTTGTCTCTGGAACCCGGATTCTAGTCTCTGGAATCCGGATTCAAGTCTGGATCCTAATCTCTTCTGGAAGTCGGATTCTAGACTCTGGAACTCGATTCTAGTCTGTTATCCGGATTCTAGCTTCTTGAATCCGAAATCAAGCCACCAGAATCCGAAGTCCACTCGTTTAGGTTTCTTTACATGGGGCGAGACGGCATTTCTTTCAAAGCCAAAGTTTTTCTCACAGATTTCTAAAGCACTAGGGCTGAGTATCACAACACATAAGACTTTCACAACGTCCTCGGGAATTCAATAGTGTTTTGATAAACCAGATTGCGTCAAGCTGATTTATCTGAGAAAGAACTGGGAATTAAGCGGGAAACGTTTAAAGAGATTAACTCATCTTCTTCGATTTTACTGTCAATGAACAAAGTAGGGACCTCTAGCAACTTGGAGGGTGACGCCTATGAGGACAGCAGAGAACGACGGCAATACACGTTGGAATGCACCAGCACGCTGTCGTCGTAAAAATTACAGTGTAAAAAGTTCGATTTTGAGGCTTTTACGCGACTACGAGAACGACATACAGAAAATTTTGTCAATCTCCTTTTACCCTTAAGAAAAACATTTTCATTTTTTCTAATCACAAAGCAAATCTCGGACAAAAGAGAAAACAAACTAGCCATACGTTATCGAAAACAGCAAGCTAGAAGTTTGGTTTTGTGAACCCTCGTCGTTGGTGTTGCCGTCCTCTTTACTTAAGGCTTCCAATAGTTTGAAGCAACTTCTCACCACATTTAGGGAAAGTGGCGACAAAGACGTCGTCTTTTCTAACATCAGCCTTTAGAATTTGATTAAGCCGTTCCTTGGTCATCATCGAAGGATACAATATTCCATCAATTTCCTTTAGATTTGGCTGAGGTAAGTTTTCCAGCTCTTGTTCTGCCATGGTGAGGTGATTGCAATCCAGCTAACCTATATGTAATAATGATGATGATAATAACAAATATAGTAATAATAATAATAATAATAACAATAATAATAATAATAATAATAATAATAACAATAATAATAATAGTAATGATAATAATAATAATAATAATAATAATAACAATAATAACAACGTACAATACCCTGGCTCGAAGTGAGGCTTTACATAGATCTAAGAAAGATAAAGTTCTTCGGCAGCACGGCTGTGGCGTATTGAGAAAGATGCAGAAGAATACCATCTCTAGTTCTCTCAACACAGTGAAAACTGTTAAAGCCACCGTTAACCTACTTTCCCTACGTACCTGTAGGAGCTCTATATATAGTTTTAGTATTTGAGAATTTTAAATTGAACGCCTCATTATTCTTTGACGTTTATATTGGCTACATGACTAGCCAATGTCTAGCGATGTATGTAAAACAAAACTTTATTTCTACTGGTTGAATGAATGCCCTAGAAAATAA
Organism: Hydrozoanthus sils; assembly: GCA_027575215.2. NCBI lineage: Eukaryota > Metazoa > Cnidaria > Anthozoa > Zoantharia > Hydrozoanthidae > Hydrozoanthus > Hydrozoanthus sils. The sequence continues at coordinate 14,168 of JAOBRD020598227.1, forward strand.
GTACATTGTGTAATTCATTAGGTGTTTCCTTGCGTGCGACGCCTGCTAAACCGAGTACATCCCGGAAACCAGCCTGGCGGGCACGTGACTGACTAGCAACGCCGGTTACGTAACAGTTATACAGCAAGTGTATGTAAATGAATCCACACAATAAAATACCGAAACTGTTTATCTTGTTTTCCTGGTTGATATTTTTCAAGTATCTACATACTCACACTTAGCGTTTGTCTGCAAGAATTATTTTTTTTTGTTATAAGAGAGCTTTGTAGACGATTATTCCATGGATATCAGCTGTCATGACCGAGAGTGATCGCTCATTTCAAGTTTTATTTTTTAAGAAACAAATTAATTTGAACGCCTCATTATTCTTTGACGTTATTGGCTACATGACCACTCAAGCGTTTCTGTCTCTAGTGCAAAAGACTTCCTTTCAAAGTTTTTGTCAAAACTTTGTCTAGCGATATATGTAAAACAAAACTTTATTTCTACTGGTTGAATGAATGCCCTAGAAAATAAGTGTATCTGCCGAGTTTTGGGAATGTGATAAGATGGCGAGGATATAACCATGGTTATTAAACCACTATATTTTTTACATAGAAACGTAAGTTGGGTAGCAAGTTCACACCCTCAAACATACAAATGTCATGTCCAAAATTTCGCAACATCACGGAGCTGTAAACTCGCGTTTTCGGCCAATCACCATAAAAAATAGTAGACGTCGTAAATCCACTGACATCGAACGATTTTTGTCACTTTGTTCTTAGCAAAATAGTTAGGTATGCGTGGCATAAATCTGTGTGAGGGTCTATTTTGAAAGTTTCTTGGCAAACTGTACAAACCTGGTGTTGTGTAGTATACAGTGCTTATCACCATATTAATGCTTTGCATTTATCTGAGAAGTGTTCTGTTTGGAAAATGTTCCATACAAGATTGAGGTTGCAAGGAATAGGAAATTAATATTGCGTGATTGTGAAGAAGGAATCAATTAAGTCCCGAACTATTAGTTATTAAAGTGAGTACCTGAAAGTATTTACACGTAAATTTCGTCTCGTTTACGGTATATCGAAGGCCTCGCAGCCAAGGTGGTATAAGGTTAACTTATTAATCTAAGTTAGCTTATATCTGAATGTTATACAGCGACAACTTTCATTACTCTTCTTTGTAAAACCTAGACGATCGCGGCCGGAAGAATAACTCTCGAAACTGTTTGCTAAGTTTTGATAAACTAAGCTGTATCTGCCTTCAGTTAACGCAAAAGGAAAGCAATTGATTCCTGTAACAAATTAGATTTTGCTTGCCAGTCATCTGTTCCTACTTCAAAGCTACCATAGTACGATTAGCAGTGTGTTGTCAGTTTCTTCTTGTAAGTTTCGTCGGCTATATTGCGTGAGCATACAAATCAGTCATTTATAACAAAAGAAATTTTGTTTTTGGTATCTAATAAAATTATTGTTAAAACAAACCGTAGTGCTAATTCGTTTTTGGAGAACTCACCTGAACAGTCGCGGTCGTTTCACAACCGAAGAATGAAAGCGAAGCAAACAAAAGCATGTGATTTCTGCGAAATGGTGCATGCAATGAGGATGGGGGGGAGGGGGGGGGGGGGTGACAATTTATCTCGACTTTTCATCTCTTGGCTAA
>JAOBRD020598332.1:0-15808 GCA_027575215.2 Hydrozoanthus sils
CACCCCCCCCCCCCCCAAAACAAAAAAAAAACATTCAAAAACACAAAACCCCAACTCGATCCACCTATAACATTGAAAAAATCGAATATTGAAAAAACTGATAGCAACAAAAAAGGGCATTTATGGAAAAATTCTCCCCTGTTAATATACAAAACTAAGAATAAAACTTAAGCTGTGTGTTTTTATCAAAAACTCTTTGAGTTTTCATGTGCATGCTCAGAACCAGGAGTGGATGTAGCTAGTCGATGTACCGTCTTTTCAGTACTGTGTGATGTTAGCTAGCTCAAGCACGAAAAAACAGCCTCATAAATTAAACACCAAGAAAAAACCATGCATTCTTCACTACTGAAGTATACAACTCAATTTTTCATGTGGGGAGTCCTTCACTTTGAGCAGGACCGTACCAAAGTGTGGGGGCATCCTGCGTTCAACCAGGGCTTGTAATACATCCGGGTGTTCTAGTCTAAAAGTCCGCGGGTAAAAAATCTATCAGCCTGTAAAGGGTCCGGTTTTCTCCTAATGCATGCAAAACCTTGTTGTATAGGGCTTTCTAGTGTCTTTTTCTGTGGCGTCTTGGTTTTCCCTCCAAATCTTCTCCATGTATTTTGGCATGGCGAATAAAGTTGTAAATTCTGTATTTTCTCTTCTCAGGTCTTCTAGTGTTTATTGTTGCACATGAAACCATGTCTACAGAAAATAAAAAAAAGAGTAGTTTAAAACTCGGGCTGTTAATCAGACTTGTTTACAGGTAGTGCATGCGGGCATGCGAGACGATACGCATTTTAGTGTGCCTGTGATATTATCCGCGTGTCTTTCACAATCCCGGGGGGTACACCCTATATTGGGGTTGTAGGTATTACAGTCGTATTGCGTTTTTAGGGGGGGGATACAATAGTCACTCTGGTGTTAGAAAAAGAGCCTGTTTTATTAGGGCTAAAAACGCTAAGCTATTAGACTGCTTGCAGTTTTTGTTTTAGCAAACGTGCGTAGTGATAAGAAGTCCAACGGCAAAAGTCCTATTTGATACGCGCGCGCCTTTATTTACTGTATATCGCGTTCGGCGCAGTCCAGCTGTCCAGTTAAAAATGTTGATTTTCTAATTGGTATTATTTAGGGTAATGTTCAGACCGTAACTTTAGGATGGAAAATTTTATGCCTTATTTTTTTCCTACCCTCTTATTTCGCCCCGGAGTACCTCCCCCCTCCTCCCTCCCCCGGCCCACACACGCCCTGCTTTCTACCGAGCCCGCTGTAACTCAGTGGTAGAGCGTCCAACTGTTGTATAGAAGGAAGGTTTTGGGTTCGATTCCCATCCGGAGCTCAGTTTTTTTACGAGTTCTTCTCTTCGCACAAAATCCTGTATATTCGTGTTTGCAAGCAAAATTTCCGTTAGGAAGAACGAAGATACAAAATACTTACCCATGCCAATGAAAATTAGGGCCAGAATCACAAACAGCTTTGTGTTCATTGCTTTTACCTGCAACCATGCAGAGACGCAAAGTTATTTGATTGTCAAAATAGTTATCTAGTTAAGAAGCTTAAAATATTACTATCAGGAGGAAAACATTTCAAACGACGTCGCTAGTGCAACGCTATGTTGTTTTAAAATAACGATTTAAGTAGAAGCGATTCTATTTTTACTCCCAGTTTTATCTGCTTTTCGTTTTTTGACTGAAAAAAGATATCAAATAAAAACCTCAAATAAAACCCTTTTAGCAGGACGTTCCCTCGTTCTTTAATGATTTCAAAAGAAATTGTAGTGTTTCAAGTTTAACTTCAACAGCGTGCGCGCGACAGAAAGGTGAATCCCAAAGTACAGTAGTTGTTTGGGAGTTTTTTGATGGTATCCGGTATAAATAGAGTTGCTATTCCCTCTTTCTCTGCCCCCCGCCCCCCTTCCCACCCATCCCTTTGCATTATCCTACAGTCTCCTGTATATAACCTTAAGTGGAAATACTGGATGTTATATGACTGTGACTGTAGATTTTGTAATTGGCAGATAGAGGTAAATGTTTTACTCCGTCACAAAGTTAAATTAGAGAGCTTAAGTATCGATCGGAAATTTTTTTCACGCCGGACAATTATTTACCGTGAGTGGACTGGATCGATTGCGGCGTTTTGAGCGTAATATTTTTACTTAAGCAGCGCACCGGCGCTAATGACAGACGCGCGCAAAGCAAAAAGGGCGCAGAAAATAGATTCAAAGAGCCCAAATGTTAACAAAGGCTTGACGTTGCTTGAACAAACTACTTTGCAAAACAACCTCACAGTTTTGACAAGACCAAAACCAACACGGACGTGAAAAAGCGTCTTGGAGGCCTCCGTACGATCGCAACCACCACTAGCGAAAGCAAGTTCGCGTCATCTTCTAAATAGATAGGTTTAGCAAAGACAACGCAACGATAACGTGACGCATGTTTAACGTGCGCGCACGCACACCTCGAGGTCCTGAGACGTTGCGACGTACACGTCGCGTTGTGTTTCAGGACAGGATTTTGATGTTTTCGCGTTGCGTTCACAACGTGACGTCATCTTCTCAGGACCTCGAGCTATGCGCGCGCACGTAAACAGAAATCACGTTGTTGTCGCGTTGTCTTTGCTGAATCTATAGTGAGATTTAGCACCGCGTATACGTATTTGCCGTCTGACGTTTGCCGTATTTTTGTCTTGTTTTCTTGGTTTTAGCTTCACGTTGACATGAGCTTCAAACAAAAATACGCCAGCGACTCGAATTAGACTGGAAACTAGTGTCAAGTAAATTAAAAACAATTAAATTCTTATTCTAAAAGTACATATTAGCAACGAAAAATATTTTTTACTGTTTGTATGCCACAGTTACCAACTGTTTGATTCACGTTGGTGAAACTTACCAATTTGCAATATCTGAACAATTTTTTGTGTTTTTCTTCAACTTAGCTAACTGAACATTAAGCATAACATCCCTTTCCCTTTTTTACGACTTAAAGTCTATTTTTGTGCTTGAAAAAAGATCAAGAAATCTCACGTAAATATCAAACGCGAAAACCCTGACCTTGGCGTTCGTACGGCAAACGTGAAACGGCAGTCGCGGGAAAATCTCGCTGACGTGATCACATTTCACGTTCACGTCTCGCGTATACGCGGTGCTAGATCTCCCTTATCTAATTAGCAAAGACAACGCGACGACAACGTTACTTCTGTTTACGTGTGCAGGTGCGCGCACTGCTCGGGATGTGCTTATCCGAGAAGACACAGAGATCAACCGTTCGCAAAGGCTGCAGCTGCTTGTATAGGCTCAATTATTTTAAAGGTCCGGGCAGGAGTGGAACCCGGTGCTCCTCGGCCAGACAGTCTAGCACCTCACAAACTGGGCCAAAGAGCCTTGTTTCCCTTCCAAATCGCTCTGTTATGACTTATATGGACATTTCAATTAAGTTATGGTGCTCTTGCGCCTTATGATGGATCAAAAAATGGCCCTATTTCGCAACGGTGGTATTTGACTCAATTCGAAGTCAATTTCGACGTGAGATCTGCATCACTGAGTATTCACTGAAACTATGGGCAAACAACTACAAATTCAATCCAAATTTGAAAAAAATCAAAGACAACAGAGGTATATTCTTATCACTAACCCACTTGCATGTACTTTTTAAAGGACATGAATTAAGTGTAACTTGTTTTAAGGTAAAACTTACCTTCTTCTTAGTTTCAGTTATAAGACGGACTAGACAAGTGGATTGTCCCCAACTATGGAGTGTACATCAACCAAACTGTGTCTTCTTAAATAGTAGAGCAATAATTAAGGCTGAATGAGCATCAAAATTTAATTCCCGCCAAACAACTGTTTCGGTGCATGACCGCCTGTTAGTACTGACAGACAAGTGTCACCGCGTCAATTAAACCACCCGCGCGCTCACCCTTTTTGGAAACATGGTAATGGAATGTCTTCTGTTTTCTGTCATTTTACGCCGATGAACAAGCCAAATTTGGAATAATCAGCATCAATTTCCTCAAAACAGAAAACCAACCATATAGTTTCACGTTTTCAGTTGTCGGGTTTTGAGTCACCTTTATTCTTTAGGAGTTGAACTCAATGCTACATGTCCAATACACGCTTGAGTAAATACTCTATCCGTACACACACCACACATGTTTTGTTTAAATCATCCGTGCGTTTTAAGTTTTTAACTCACTGTAATCAAAGGTGCCAGGACACAAAAAGGGCTGAGTCAGTATACACATCCATTAGAGGGGCCAACTACTATTTGATTACATTCTTTGTTTTCTAAAAGGGCGTGATCCAGGCACGTGATGCATCCTCGACTATCGCCTCGTGTTTGCAACTGAAGTAAGTGCGCTTGTCCAATTTTAAGCACAGCTCACAGTAGCTGTTAAAGAAAAAGCGGAGCCTTAGATTTCGAAGAAATCAGTCCCTCCATTTAAACGCTTCAGGCCAATTACAATGTAGTATGCAAGAATGTACAATAAGAAGCATAAAATGTTCAATATTTTCAAGTTTCCTTTAGATCAGAAACCAAAGTAATTTACCTTATTGCGAGGGTCGCATCAGGCTAGTCCCAATGATTCTTTGAAATCTTGTCACGGCACGTAAAACATGACGCTTCGCCATTTTAAACAATAGTTTACAGAGTTGACCTCAATGATTCTAGACGTGAAGGCGGTGTGGCATGAAACTAACTCTTGTAAATAGGGGCGAGGTGTAATGCGGGTCAAGTGGACGAAAGATGAGACACCTAAACAATTGAATTGATACACAGAACCAATGAAAACTTAGCGACAACAATCAAATCTCAGGTACTTTTGGTAAATGTATTTATTGCTCAAACTTATCCACGTTTCTTAAATCAATGGGCTTCGGTTTTTGGAAACCCCAACAGTGTTATTTTTTGAAACGTTTCATGTGGTATTCGCCAAAGGTTTCGAAAAGTAAGGTTAAACAAACAAGGTAATTAGTCACTCTTTGTCTTCGAGAGTGTATCGTCTCAGCCTCTTGTGTTTTCTTCTCTTACTGGAAAGAAACGCAAATTGACTCAATTTTTCAACCATTGCTCTCACTTAAACAGCGAATACGTGTATCTACTTTTCTTCTGACAAACGTTACTAGGAATGTTCCTCTGGGAATCAAGTCTAGCTACGGTTACTTTGCTATGGTTTCTCAGCGGTAAGTATATAAATTATCAACTTCAGCAACTGGGTAGCTAAATATTTTATTATACAAGTTTCTTTAACCTGTAAATTCACCAGGTGCCGTTCACTCTTACGAAAGATTTCTACCTTAGTTGATAATATCTAAGTTGACTCGTTCTCGTAGAAACATTACTCTACTTTCAACTTGACCAACGACTTAACGTCCCTGTCCATGGACGGTTTAGTTTATGACTGAAGAAACTTACAAATTAGTGTCAAATTTGCGAAAGCTACACGTAAATTCCATTTCTTCTTCATAATTCAGTAATATAACAGCTGGGACCTTTTAGTAACTATGGTATTCCATTTACACCATACATAACAAAATGATACAATGTTGACCAGGATTTTTACAATTTTTTTTTTCGAGGTCATAAACATGCGCGCTAAAATCAAATTAAGAGAAATTTGTCTCTAGAGATAAATTTAAAATTGTACACTACCGAGTTTGGCCAAAACATCAGATTGGCTTAGTAGGGGCATTTTGGTTTTACACGGTTAAACCGTTATTATTGGCTTTACCTACAACTTCCTAGCGCGCGGAAAGACCACAAACGCATAAAAAGTCCCAGAGAGGATGTAATATCTCCAAAACTAGTACCCACTGAAAGAGTTTTTTTCTAGACAGCTTCTCCTGCCCCAATTTTAAAGGCGTTGGACTTTCAATAGGAGCGGCCGTTTGCTATCTTACCTACAAGCTTCGTTTTCAGTACATCTACAAGTACTGATTGTCAGTGAAATTTACTTTACAGGTGCACAAGGCCAACAGCAGGGGTTTCGCGGTATGCTCAAAAATAACACATAACTGTAACTGTTTTCACAGTAGAGGACGGACAAGTCGTCTGACGATTTGCTTGTCTTAGTATGAAAGGGAGACGAACAAATCGTCTTGTGTCGGCCCCTTATAAATTCACATCACACGTACAACCGACGTATACAAACAGATAAACGTCGCCATATGCTGGTGCAATTCTCCTGCCTTGATTCAAGGACACCTTGCTCTCTTGTTTGACTGTTTTTCGTCAGATGTGAACTTAAGACAGCCTTTGGTCGATTTGTTCGTCTAGACGAACAAGTCGTTCGCGAAAAATTGTCTGAAAAGACACACAAACAGACGCACAAATTTAGACGATTTGGTCGTCCAGAATCGTGCTCGTCTCGTTTTCACACTCAGATGACTTGTTCGCCTGGACGACTTGTCCGTCCTCTTGTGTGAAAATGGCTTACACTGTTATACTTTTTGATTTGTTGAAAGAACTATCCATCATGGAAGTTTAGATGAGCTGTTCTACTGATTCCCAGCTTTATGTACCTCTGTACAACGCTGTTTCAAGCTTATTCACCCACAGGCACCCCAAGCTTGCAGCAAGCCTAAGGGAATGATTTTAAATATAGACAATTTTCTATACGAAGTCTTACTTTGGGCACGATAAGAGGTGTTTTCGAGGGAGTTGTTGTGATCGCTGATCTTTACGAGTAGAGCAGCGATCGCAAAAACTTCCTCGAAAACATCTCCAATCGCTCCAAAAATACACACAAGATACAAACACAAGTTAAACTCAAGGTAGGTGAACTTTATTTCCAATATTTTCGATTTCTAATTTTGACTAAATTTATAATACTTTGTATGGAAAATTGTCTATTTTTAAAATAATTCCCTCAGACTTGCTGCAAGCTTGGGATGCTTGTAATTTACCATAGAAACTTGTGTTAAAGAAGGGTTTATTTATTATATCGATACGTACGTACACATACCAAAATGAAAGGAAACAGCTCAGCTTTCAACAACTTACAACAAAAAATTTTTCTTAACACAAAAATAACTTCTAACTATCCTTTACAAAGGCCCAATTCACAATTAGACTGCGAGGTGAAGTTTTCTATGAGGCGCGAAGCGAAGAGTTCGACGAGTAGTCTAATTGTTTTAGTGGAAACCAGCTAAGCAGTATACTGCCTTAAGCTTCGAATTTAAACCAATAAAAACGAGCAATAAAAGAATAGGATTTTGTTTGTCTGGCGCTCACTAGACAGTAAGTAGCTTAGCCAATCAGATTGCAGCATTTGTGACAGTACATGCTAGCTGGTTTCTACTAATAGTTGTTAGTCTAAGGGCGGGCTCACCAAACGAGTAGAGGAGCCGGTGGATGAGGGAATGGGGAGAGCGAGTTTTTAACATAAAACACGACTCGAGCGAGAAGGTTTCCTTGAGATGCATCGTAGTCAAAACACAAAAACTGGCGCGATCGTTTTACCTGGAAATCAAAGCTGCTTTTTTCCGGATGTTTTAGCTCCTCTGTATAAAAGCCTTCTTCTAAGTTGAACTACGGTACATTGATCTACTGATTCAAGAGGGATTTTAGTGCCTGGAATGTCCTCTTAATTTAAAATAATGTTTTCTTTGTAAAGAGAATCGTGATCCTCAAAAGACGCCATATTGAAATTCTGTCCTTTTCAAACAATCCATGTATGCTTTGCGAGCCCGAACTCGCACCCTGTTCCCTGGAAATGGTACACATATTTTGATCCGATTTTGACAGGTGGTGTGAACGACGATTGTGGCTCTTTTTGTGCAGACTTTCCTTTCCCCATTCCCCTCGCAACTCTGCCACTAGTTCAGCACGATAGGAGAGCCTGTTCCTATTAGTTGTCTAATTATGTCAATGTCCCCTCCCTAAAACGATAGGATTAATGCCAAAGAGGATAAATGTAAAAGGAAGTTATGTATAGCAAATGATCATGATTTGAAAAGATTGGCTTTAAAAATTAAAACATAACCTTTTTATAGCAAGCTTTTTAGAGAGTTTTGATGTTTCATCTGAAGCAATTTTTTGGATTTAGATTGTAAAGATGACTATCAGGACTGTGGGATGTGGCTCAGGTCTGGTATGTGCCAAAGATCCGAGTTTAGACAATTCATCACCAACGGGTGCGCGAAGACCTGCGGCTTATGTGAGGGTGGGTAGTTGTTCCTCCAATCTATGTCATTGCTGGTGGGTGTGGCTGACTGATATGCACCCTCTATATCCCCCTCTAAGCTAAGGACCAGGCCCCCTTAGTTTACCGTTTGTCAAAGTAGTTGTTGCCATGCCACATTTTTCAATACGCACCAAAAAAAACTGTCAATAAGCCTTTCGCAGTGAGAGGTCACGTGACCACACCTACCTTAAATCAATCCCAAAATGAAATCCAGAAATGAAAAGAGTAGGTTGACATTACTAAAATATCAAAGTGTCAGCTAATGACTTCAGATACGTAAAATATGCAAACAACAGAAAATAGGATATATTTTCTAAGTATTTGTAGCTATTTTATTGCGCAAAATTATGGCGATTTTAATCACAATGATAGTAAAACTAGGACTAACAATAACGTTGACAACAACGATAACGGTAGTGGTAGTAGTAACAAAAATAATGATGATAATGATAATAATAATAATAATAATAATAATAACAGTAGGCTTTATCTTATGAAGGAAACACCTCAATGGTAGTGGTGATAGTAATTGTAACGGTATTGGTAATGGTAGAAATTATGACAATGATAATGATGATAATGGTATTGGCTATGGCGTTTCTAAATTGATGATGCTAAAATGTCATTGATGATGACAATGATGGTTGCGGTGTATTGCTATTGTAATAATAGATGTCAAGATGAGAAATAATGCTTTTTCACACAGAGAGACGACACAATGGAATTTACTCATCAAAAAAATGATCAAATGCACAAAAGGAATAACAAATTCTTATTAATCCATTTCAACTAGATCAAATGTTGGCCCTACCTCAACGTCCGTTACAAAACGTTGCTTGGTCGAACAATAATTACAACCAAATGCTGCAGAAACCTGCGGGAGGACGCCTTCCTCTTTTGCGTCAAGGATATATACAACACCCAGTTGCACACAGACCTTTCTTGCCTAAAGGATTTACGTTTCACGCTGGCGCCAAACAACCTTTAGTATCAAATCCGCGGGCACCTGTTTATGTGGGGTCTCCCGGGGGTTATACGCTACGTTTACAGACTGCAAAACTCCAGGCACCGGGATCTCCCGGGGGTTATACGGCACATCTACAGGCTGCAAAACTGCGGGTACCGGGGTCTCCTGGGGGTTATACGGCACGTCTACAGGCTGCAAAACTTCGGGCACCGGTCTATATGGGGTCTCCTGGTAGTTATACGGAAGGCCTACAGGCTCCACAACCAAATCTAAAGGCACCACAGCAACCCCAACAGATTCTTCCACAAGTTCAAAGCCAACTTTTACAAACAGGGATAAAACCACAGTTACTATCTGAACAGTATCTTCAACCTCAAAGAGGACTATCGTTACAAAAGAATGCAAAGTTATTGCAGTCACAGCAAAAACAAAAACCTCTTGGTCAAAAAATTCATAACTTCAGACAAAAGATGTTGAAAGTACACAAGCCAGTAAACAGGTTTACATTTGATCTGAACAAGGTGCATAAAATGGCTGACAACAGCACGGCCAATGCAACAGCTAACTTAACAAACCCAATAGAAAAGTCAAGTAAGTTGGAAAATTAATAATTTTGTAAGTAAATCCATTAAACTGAGTTTAAAGGGGAACACCGGGATAAGCATGAAGGCATTCGGGATAATTAGCCAAAATATCCTATTTCAAATTTTAATACTGGTTTTTACTTATTGTTTTATTTAAACTAGTAGGATATTTTGTCTCAAAGATGAGCAAAAAACACGTTTGGATTTCCCGCTTGGTGGGAAATTTACAGGACTGGTCATTTTCACTTAGGCGATAGCGGCGCAATGGCCGAGCGGTTAGCGTGTTCGATTCGTAATCCTAGGGTCGTGAGTTCGAGCCCCGGTCAGCCCACTGTGTTGTGTCCTTGAGCGAGACACTTTACCTGACTTTGTTCCAGTCGACTCAGCTGTATAAATGAGTACTAGCTTCCGCTGGGGGCTAACCTGCGATGGATTAGTGTTCTGTCCAGGGGGAGTCAAAGACTCTCATCAACTTAACACTACAGAAACCGGAGATAAGCGCCGGCCCAATGAGCAACTTAGGCTCGAGAAAGGATTTAGCTTTAGCTTAGATAGGTTTACGAAAGTAGTTTTGTTAAAAATCAGTTTAAAAAAAATTATCAAAAGGATTCGATTGCAACTTAGCTAACTTTGCTTTTGATGTCTTTTGTTTCCAAATAGACTGTACTGATGTTTTCCTTAAGTGCGCCATTTGGAAAGAAGAGAAACTGTGCCAAAATTTTGAGTTGAGGGAATACTTGAAACATGGATGCGCTAAGACTTGCAGATTTTGTAGTAAGTAGCCTTGCTAGCCATCATCACCCACAGAAATAAATCTAATTACGGTGAACCCAAGCTCACTGTGCGTGAAACAAAGGATGTTTTCTATAGGCTATAGGGATTTGTAGGGCGCACTATAGAAGATATATGGGGTGTTTCGAAAGCAATGATTATGTATAAAAACGTCAATAAAAATTAACGAAACTAACCTGGTGTTTAGTTGTTGATGTCCTCAATGCTCTGACGAAATTTGAAGCCGTTTTGAAAAAAAATGATCACCTCACTGCCCATACAATATTTTTATTGACAACTTCATACATAATTATTGCTCTCGAAACACCCCATAAATCTTCTATAAAGCGCCCTACAAATTCCTATAGCCTATAGAAACCACTATAGTTTCACGCATAATGAGCTTGAGTTAACCGTGATCTAACTCGTAAAGAGTCCCCTACCGTCTCGCAAAAACTAGCCGAATAAATGTTGTTGCGCGTGCACTGACGTATAAAATCCCTACAAAATCTCTGAAATCCGATTACATAGACCGACTAACCAGGAAAAGTTTGGCAATTCAAATTTGCAAATGGAAAATTAAGACTGTTAAGACTCGACTGTAACTTAAAGATAAAACTGATTGACAGGCTATTAATCGACTAAAGTTTTCCTCCAATTCCACGCCATATTTCTATGCTGGTTTGATATATAATAAAATGATAGCAATTCAAATTTAGTTAAAGTAATAGACTAGAAAGTATAAACCGAGCGAAAATGGTGCCCACATGAAATGCCGCATGTCTACTTTCAGTGCAAATATCTAACGCCAAGCAATTTGTTTTGATCATTGCCATTTTCAATTGTGCTTATTACGGTTACAGTTCCAATCTCCTTTCTCGATTAATACAATAGCAATTAACGAGAGGGGTCTGGCACTGCAACCGAAACACGTCACATTTGAATATGGCGGCACGCGGCAAATTCAAACAGTGAAAATAATCAAACTAGATGGATGGCTTGATTTTAAAAATATATGCACATCATTATCAAATTTTAGCTGTTGATATGGACACTGACTTAACAAAAGTTTTAATTGAAACCAAGAGTGCTGTACAGCTGACGATCCTTTTAACACTTTTTGTGTCGGCACTTCAGTTACAAAACTGTTTTCTTATAGAATTGACCCTAATTATGTTTACAAAATGGTCTGCCTGATTTCCCTTGGTGTTGTTTGGGATTCAAATTTCTTCCCCGTTCATTCGATTTCATAATTGTTAGTAAGAGGGACTCAGCACTTGGCTTTTCAAAGTCTGGTAACTGATAATCCAATTTTAGCTGTTTGCCAAACCCGTAAGTTGGCATTAACAATAAAATAGGGTTAACCAGCTTGTAAGCAACTCGGACCAGATCTTTATACAACATTTGTGTCGGCAGCACAGTGGCCGAGCGGTTTACGTGTTCGACTCATAATCCTAGCTCGCGAGTTCGAGTCACGGCCAGACCGCTGTGTTGTACCCTTGAACAGACACTTTACCCGACTTGCTCAAGTTGATTCAGCTGGGTTAACCTGCGATGGGTTAGAATCCTGTCCAGGGAAAGTCAAAGACTCTCGTCCCCTTTGTACTACGGAAACCGGAGAAAAACGCCGCCCTAATGAACCAATTATACTCGTAAAAGGATTTAGCTTGTTTAGTAATTGATAGCGAGATCTTTACTGGTAAATCGGAAATATGGACAGAGCGTAGTAGATTCATGCCACAAGGCCGAGGTGTGACACTTCCCAGTAAAGACCGAGCGATAGGGGTTAATAAGTTGCTTATCATTGAGTTAGAAAGTTGAAAAAAGAAAGCAAATATAATAGAACAGTAGTAATTACGTGTCAGGTCCGTAGAGAGAAAGGGTACACCCCCCCCCCCGAAAGGCAGCAAAGGTCCACTTTTGTTGACCAACTATTTAAAAAAGCACTTATTCTCTTTGTTTTTCTAAATTGATTTTAAAGAGCAAAAGTTTGAATAATATCCAGGTTTTTAAGGTTGGTTTCGCCTGCCTGTTTTTCATTTCAATCTCAGACAACTTTTAAAGTTTCAAAATTTCCCTCTAAGATTCTTGTTGCCTTGCCTTTTTGTCCGTCTTCTGCTTGGATCGCATTCTTCCGCAAAAAATCATGGCTACGGTCCGGCATGCAGACAAAAGAACAAGCCGCCAATAACCAGCGGTAGTTTCTAGGCTGAATGGTTTGCAAGCAAAAGTAAAGCTTTCAAAGTTTCACTACAAAATGTGGTATTATTTCATTTCCAATTTAGGTTCTTTGTTCCTTTTTCAAAAATGGAAATCCGGATTCCTAAATCCAAAACTGGATTTAGCGTTTCTTTATTCCAAAATTTCATGAATCCGATTTTGGATTGCAATCCGAAGAATCCACTCCCGAAATTGAATTCTTTAGATTCCATCTGAAAGCGGTTCCAGATTTCTTGCAAGATCTGCGTTCCATTTGACAAATCAGTGATTCAAGGTTTAGTTTATGCCTACTACGTGGGTATTATTTAGCACATGCGCAAAAAATGACCAAAAATCTGATTTCAGACTGATTTTCCGTCTGTATATCACAGGATATCCAAACAATCCATATCTTAGAAATCGGTATTTCGCTTGTACAATAGGAATGTATCCTTAATACTATGACTATATATACTGTTTAGTAACTGAAGCTCAGAAATTAACTGGATAAAGCTAAGGGTTATATACCTTGAAGTGTATAAAGATTTAGTATTTGTTCTCTTCAAGATTTTCAATTTTAGATTGAACTTTACGGGACGTGACACCTGCATGTAATATTACGTTACGCTTTACAGACTGTCACGACACATACCGTGAGACCCCTTACTGTGCTGACTGGAAAGTAAGAGGATTCTGCAGTATCTACCCCAATCAGATGGACAATTATTGCCCCAAGACGTGCCTACTTTGTGGTAACAACGTCACAAATAACACTTGCTTTGTTTAGATGATACAACGGTAATAAGTCAGAACCGAGCTAGAGCAAGGTCTGTCCGAGAAAATGTTGCCCGAGGTCTTCCACAGTACAGACTGAGGCTAGCGAGACCTGTGCGAAAGACTGAGGGCAAATATTTTCCCGGACAGACCGAGCAAACGAGGTTATTAAGATATTTATTACAAAGCTTCAAGCTCAAGAACAAACGGTTTTCTCTGCGCGCTCGCGTTAACAAAAATCCGGTCCTGACCAACAACTTCCCGGTCCGGTGTGGGAAGTTATTGGACTGATTTTTGGCCAATCGGCACGCAGTATTTGATTATTGGCCCTAAGAGTTTGACATGCATCGTAACAAATGGCCTTTAGACAGACTTAGTGTTTAGTTCTATTTAAAATGACAAAAAAAAACTCCTAAATGATTAAAATCACATTTATATTTCTACCGTAATTGATAATTGTACTAGAGAAATAAAAAAAAAACTGTAAACGATCAAACTCATTTAAACGAATATATTGATATACAAATGTACAATAGAAGTTTTGCTGGCTACAAAGTTTTTGGAAAGATTTAACGTTAATACTCCAAAACGAAGACAGTTCAAGAAGAAGCCACAAGGCTCGTGGCATTTGTCATTTTGTTTTAACGAGCTGTATTTATCACATAATTGTTGTTTGTCGACGGAAAAAAAAATAAACTCCAAAGCATTCCGAACCGAAAACAGTCTTCACTCCTGTTCTCGGCAAATTTGTGGCCGGTGTGATGAAGTACTCTCCAAAATTTTTAACTTTTGTAAACCAGGAAAAATGCTAACAACACGCAATTACCATGATTTTGAGAGCAATTGAAATAGAAATATAAACAAACGGCTACTCTTAATTTGCAAAAGTTGAGCTAGACAAAATGTGTTTGAAATTACTAATTATATTTTCCTTTCAAGGAGACTCCATAGCGCCACCAGGTGGCCAAAAACCCTCACCTCCCCCGACTGGAACTCTGCCTACCGGTGGCCAAAGCCCCTCACCTCCCCCGACTGGAACTCTGCCTACCGGTGGCCAAAGCCCCTCACCTACCCCGAGTGGAACTTTGTCTACCGATGGTCAAAGCTCATCACCTCCCCCCAATGGAACTCTACCTACGGGTGGTCAAAGCCCTTCATCTACCCCTACTGGGACTTCATTATCAAATCCAACAAGTGCACCGACCGTAGCTATTGGTACAACGATGAGTCCTTTCGTACAAAATGCCCTAAAATATCGTCATCCATTGAAGGGAATGGAAATTGTTAAGGGAGCAAAGAAACCTTTACTGTTTCTAAACAAAAAGAGGCCACACCAGCCAATGGCGATCCATGGAACTATGGTATTGCGAGGCTTGTCGAAAGGACGCCACCACAATGTCTTGCAACAGCCGTTCTTCAGCCAGTTGGGTTTCAGTAACAAACGTCGACACAGACCGTTTCCTCCTCCTAAAGTACGCGTTTTTAAACGTGATCAAGATGACGATTTAAGTTTAAACAACGGTTTCCATGACGGAAATGTACCACCTAATTTTCAAGGCCTCAATAAAAACTCAGATTCCGATGTTGATAGTAAGTTCCAGTCAAGCACAGGAAAAGCGAGCCAAAGAATGGACAAGTACCGACAACTCGGTATACTGGGCACACCGACCGAACAAATACCTGATGAGGATCAAAAGGTAAAACATAGCACTCACTCTATTAGGGCGATTGCGGCTCTACGATTTGCCCAACTCGTTCTGTACTGATTTATTAGTATCATAGGTAATCGCATGGGGCCGAATAAAGTTTAGGGTTAATTTTAACGAGTTTTCGATTTTTTCGAAGTTGGCAACTTTGAAAAAAATTGAAAGCAAAAGTGATCAACTATTAAATCCTAAGTTTTACGAGGAACATGCGGTTACATGTTACATTTGTTAAGTTTGGGAATCTTTGAAATCTTTGCAATTCGGATTGAATTCGGAAATTTCGGAAACGGTTTAAAAACGTTTCTATGGCATTTTTATGATTTTTAGATTTTCCGAAAATCCTCGGAGATATTCAGAAGTGTTCGGAAATCTTTGCAAATTTTCGAAAATGGCTAGAAAGCTTTCAGCCTGTTTAAAAAAATTTCGAAAAATTGTCGGAACACTTCGGATGTTTGCCAGCGCCCAATCAGCGCTAAGTAATTTTGCCCTGAAATAAGAAAAATGCCCCTGTTGATATCCAATCAAATGAAGTTATAACATAGAAGGCAAAATTACTTCAAGCTGGTTGGATAACAGCTGTAACGCACACGTGATAACCACTACACTACGATGACTGAATGACAACGCAACTGCAATTAAGATAT
>JAOBRD020598439.1:1866-12748 GCA_027575215.2 Hydrozoanthus sils
AGGATGATAAAGACGATACGTCATTATTCTAGGTGACACTGACATTGGTGAGGGCAAGGATAAAGATAACACATCATTATTCTGGATGACACTGATATTAGTGAGGGCAAGGATGATAAAGACGATACGTCATTATTCTAGGTGACACTGACATTGGTGAGGGCAAGGATAAAGATAACACATCATAATTCTGGATGGCACTGATATTGGTGAGGGCAAGGATAGTAAAGATGACATGTCATTATTCTGGATGACACTGATATTGGTGAGGGCAAGGATAAAGATAACATGTCATAATTCTGGATGGCACTGATATTGGTGAGGGCAAGGATAGTAAAGATGACACGTCATTATTCTGGATGACACTAATATTGGTGAGGGAAAGGATGATAAAGATGACAGGTTATAATTCTGAATGAAACTGATATCGGTGAGGGCAACGATGGTAAAGATGACATGTCATAATTCTGGATGACACTGATACTGGTGAGGCCAAGGATGATAAAGATTGCACGTCTTAATTCTAGATGACACAGATATTGGTGAGGGCAAGGATGATAAAGATGACACGTTATTATTCTGGAAGACACTGTCAGATATTGGTGAGGGCAAGGATGATAAAGATGACACGTCATAATTCTGGATGATACTGATATTGGTGATGGCAAGGATGATAAAGATGACACGTTATTATTCTGGAAACACTGTCAGATATTGGTGAGGGCAAGGATGATAAAGATTGCACGTCTTAATTCTAGATGACACAGATGTTGGTGAGGGCAAGGCTAATAAAGATGACATATCATAATTCTGGATGACACTGATATTGGTGAGGGCAAGGATGATAAAGATGACACGTTATTATTCTGGATGAAACTGATATTGGTGTGGGCAAAAATGATAAAGATTGCACGTCATAATTCTGGATGACATAGATATTGGTGAGGGCAAGGATGATAAAGATGACACGTCATAATTCTGGATGATACTGATATTGGTGAGGGCAAGGATGATAAAGATGACACGTTATTATTCTAGAAGACACTGTCAGATATTGGTTAGGGCAAGGATGATAAAGATTGCATGTCTTAATTCTAGATGACACAGATATTGGTGAGGCCAAGGATGATAAAGATTGCACGTCTTAATTCTAGATGACACAGATATTGGTGAGGGCAAGGATGATAAAGATGACACGTTATTATTCTGGAAGACACTGTCAGATATTGGTGAGGGCAAGGATGATAAAGATGACACGTCATAATTCTGGATGATACTGATATTGGTGATGGCAAGGATGATAAAGATGACACGTTATTATTCTGGAAACACTGTCAGATATTGGTGAGGGCAAGGATGATAAAGATTGCACGTCTTAATTCTAGATGACACAGATGTTGGTGAGGGCAAGGCTAATAAAGATGACATATCATAATTCTGGATGACACTGATATTGGTGAGGGCAAGGATGATAAAGATGACACGTTATTATTCTGGATGAAACTGATATTGGTGTGGGCAAAAATGATAAAGATTGCACGTCATAATTCTGGATGACATAGATATTGGTGAGGGCAAGGATGATAAAGATGACACGTCATAATTCTGGATGATACTGATATTGGTGAGGGCAAGGATGATAAAGATGACACGTTATTATTCTAGAAGACACTGTCAGATATTGGTTAGGGCAAGGATGATAAAGATTGCATGTCTTAATTCTAGATGACACAGATATTGGTGAGGGCAAGGCTGATAAAGATGACATGTCATAATTCTGGATGATACTGATATTGGTGGGCAAGGATGATAGAGACTTTGTTTAACTTTCTTACTGCTTCTTGTTCAAATCAAGTCCATTGTACAGTACTGTACCTACCTTTGCAGGAGGTGAGGAGTCTGTGATTGCCCATATAGCATGGATGACAGCAATGAAAATTCTGTTCTGCAATGTACCGTCTGAAGGCTGTCCAAAGAAAACTAAAGTTATTGCCAGTTATCCAAATAACATTGATACCAACGCCATTGAGCTAATAATTGCATATTGCAAAACGTTTTCATTTTACAAGATGCAGGAAGAAAAAAGGTTAACTTTCAGCTGAACAAAAGTCAAAGTTTCAAATATTCCTAACATAACTCAATGGTACTTTCCTTTCCATCGTTGTAGTGGATTGAAACTGCATTCTTACTATACATAACTAAGCTGTTGTTCAGTTGCAACTGTCAAATAAAAGCATTAGTGTTGCACTCATGTGTCTTTGCTTTAGTCTTAAACTGTTCCTAAAAGGTACCAGCACTTGATAAATTGTTAACTGAAAGTAACTAGTTGTTCACTGCTTCTTTTGTTGTCGTAATGACAACCTTCGGCTACCACTGCCATCATGTCTTGAAATAAACCTTTTAAGACAGACACAAAGCCTAAATATCCTTCTTTCACAAGTAGCCTGTATGTACCTTGGTGACAAGTACCCATAAAAGATTCTTGACAATCAGTTCCAAGAAAAAAGTAAAATTCATACCAAAGTGTCAAGTACTTGGACAAAGCTCTGAAAACAGTCAACTCCAAGAAACATGGCCTGTGGTAAAAACAACTGACATCAATTTCAGCAAGGTTCAGATGACTGTACAAAAAAATTTCATCAAGGAAATAAATGTGAGCAGTTCAATTTTCATGCAATAGGTCAAGGGCACATTCATTTGCTCAAAATCTGACTTTATGGGAGGAGAGGGGGAGGGGTTAGGTAATGATATATATAATTTGCAGTTTGCAATAATTGCCATGGACAACCATAAAGAATAAAAAGGAGAATTGAGATTGGAGAGGAGAAGTTGGACAACCATCACAAAATAACTAAAGCAAAAATGCTGAAGCTGTATGTACAATTCAAATGGAAAAGTGTCAAGGAAAACTAGATCAGGTAACTGGTCATCTTGCCCCAAATCTGTAGTCATCTCACCCCAAGGCTAGGTCATATCACCCAAACATACAAATTTATATTTCATGTTCCAAAATATCGATTTAAATCATTATTTTTAGTCACTAACTTCCCAAACTCTTTGTTACATACATGAAAGGCTGAGTTACAAGGAGGTCGTTTCTTGTTTATATGGCAGACACAAGAAAATGGTGATCATTACTAAGGCAATGCAATGTTAAAACAAGGGCACTTACCTTAAGAACTGCTTTGTCTTCAAAATTGAGTACTCTTGGGATGACACCTATCAAATGCAATTTTAGTTCCGTTCACTGAAGTAAATTTTGGGAAAATTCATAGGAAATTTCTGTACCTTCATGGTCATACATATCTCCCACATCCCGCCCTTTCTTACTATCCTCCTGTATACAGATGTTGCTAAATATCCCACCTCCCACCCTTTGATATCCTGCATCCCACTCTTCGATACATGGAAGTGCACTTCCTGCACTCATTCTCTTGGATTCCTGCCTTCACCCCTGTTCCCCTGCTAAACACACTACAAATAATTCAAAAACTTACCAAGTAAAGAAAGAATTTGAGAAGACACTTCATTGTAATCCATATTTTCAGCATCACTATGTATTTAAAATAAAGTCAAATTTAAGCTACACAATAAGATTGGAAATTGTATTAAAAGTATATGGTGTAGTTAAATTTTTTCCTTGGTTTAGATTTTTCTTAAACCAATTCAATTTTTGAAACAGTTTATTTTTTCCAAACTGGTTTAACCTTTGTATATCAGGTTTTTTTTCACTCTCTGATTATGAAAAAGAGCTTTTATTTTTGGGACCTAGTACTGTTTTGGGGGTTTCAGAAAATTCATCAAAAATCCTTCTTCATATTCCACTCACTCAGGAGTGCAACCCATAACCCATAACTCAATTCTACTTTTCTGTCCTTAACCACCCCTCCCCTTCCTAAAACACAATGTTCCCACCTCCTAATCTTATCACCACCTTACCTTGCATACTAGTATTTACACATTACCACACATTAGGGTCATTTATACGAGAGAATCAAGGCACAACTAACTTAAGGCGCACCTTATCTTAAGTGCAAAAAGCTTGTATAAACAGTACAAAACTTGTTATGCAAGTCGTGCCTAACAGAAAGCATGCCTTGTGCTGGGCTATGGTTTCAAGCTGTCTTTATCTAAGGTGTGCCTTACAAATGGCATGAAGCTTCTCATATAAGCTTAAAATTTTTCTAATTATTGAAACTGTCATTTCCTATCAATACTGTATTTGTGTTTACAATTAAGCCTTGAGAACTGATACTGTATTTGTGTTTACAATTAAGCCTTGAGAACTGATACAGATAATACACTTTATACAAAGACAACAAAAATACAAAGGCAAGGACAAAGAAAAGTTCTATATTATTAAAATATTTATTGCTAACTATCATTATATAGATTATCATTCATTAACATTATCATGATTTAAATTCGATATATCATTGCCTTCTTACTACAATGTAAGATAAGTTGTCTTTTAATTAATGTGAGTCACTACCTGTACCTTTAATAAAAAAAAACTATACAAAACCACTTCAAGACTTACCTAAGCCTCAGAAGCTGAAGAAATCTTATAAGCAGTGAAGGAACGTCTACCTCACAATGCTGTAATTTAAAGTATTTAATGTTTATAATTTAAACACATCATAGCACTGACTTTCTGTTTTACTGACTGCCAAAGTTGACCAGGTTTAATTTAACCCCCATCCTCCTTAGCTCACCCAAATCCTCCATTCACAGGAAGCACAAACTGTATGTTTGCTATTTGCTTATTATAATGGCTAAACTGGATAAAGTAAGACAAACACTTTGTAAAACATACCCAGGTAGCAATCTTTTATAACTTATACTCACCTGACTTCTTTACCCATAATCCCCTGACCCTCTCATCCCAACTACAAACCAGTCTCCAAGAGCTACTGACTAAGATGCCTCAGACTCTTCATCAAAAGTATAACAGACTTATCTCTAACCTCCTCACTTAAGGAGTAATTGATTGCAATTGGTTAGCCTTGACTTTCTCATTCCAAGTATCATTATCAGTATCTTGCGCCCTGGTTTCCCATGCCCTGAGAGCCAAATGATCGGTCACCTAATCTCCAACCCCAAGTATACTACTGATCAGTCTCCTGACTTCCCATCCAAAGTACACCATTGATTGGTCTCCTGACCTCCCACCCAAAGTACTGTATACCATTGATTGGTCCCCTGACCTCTCAACCCAAGTATACCATTGCTTGGTCTCCTGACCTCCCACCCCAAGTACACCATTGATTGGTCTCCTGACCTCCCACCCCAAGTACACCATTGATTGGTCTCCTGACTTCCCATCCAAAGTACACCATTGATTGGTCCCCTGACCTCTCAACCCAAGTATACCATTGCTTGGTCTCCTGACCTCCCACCCCAAGTACACCATTGATTGGTCTCCTGACCTCCCACCCCAAGTACACCATTGATTGGTCTCCTGACCACCAATCCCAAATACACCATTGATTGGTCTCCTGACCTCTCAACCCAAGTACACCATTGCTTGGTCTCCTGACCTCTCACCCAAAGTACACCATTGATCGGTCTCCTGACCTCTCACCCAAAGTACACCATTGATTGGTCTCCTGACCACCAATCCCAAATACACCATTGATTGGTCTCCTGACCTCCCACCCCAAGTACACTATTGATCGGTCTCCTGGCCTCCCACCCAAAGCACACCATTGATTGGTCTCCTGACCACCAACCTCAAATACACCATTGATTGGTCTCCTGACCACCAACCTCAAATACACCAATGATTGGTCTCCTGACCTCCCACCCAAAGTACACCATTGATTAGTCTCCTGACCTCCCAGGATGACACTGATATTGGTGAGGGCGAGGGTAAAGATAACACGTCATAATTCTCGATGGCACTGATATTGGTGAGGCCATGATGATAAAGATTGCACGTCATAATTCGATCCCAATTGTAACAATGTTATAGTCTGGTAAATTTAAGCCAGCCTGTCTTCTTAATGTTCCATCATCCTTTTCAATAATATCACTTTCATCATCATTGTTATGGCTATACTCAGTCTGTTATTTCACTACTGACATTACTATGAAAATTATCATTATTATTTCTGATTAAATTATTTACCTGCTGTGGGTTAGCATGATGGGCAAGATGGACAACTTTAACAAAACACTGAAGAGCCAGCTCCAGTGCTGTTGACTGTTCTCGTCTTTCTTCATCTTTCAGTCCAATATCACTCGCAGAGCACTTGGGGTTCAAAACAGCAAAGATAGAGTCAACGGTATACTGTGTGAGGGTGTCCTCTGCTGTTTCCTGAATTATCAAAGCAAAAAGCAGCATAAAACTGATACAATTTTACAAAGTTAAATATTCTTTTTTTTCAGGAATTAACACACTGACCTTTTTAAATTTGTGAACATCAATTTTACAGCAATTCTCATAACTACCAATTTCTTTAGTACTATGTGTTTAGTCTGTTTATATAACTAACTAGATCCTTTAAAATAATTATATTCAAAATGCAGTTACAAGCTTCCATACTGTAGGCAAAGTTATCTCAGACTTCCTGCATATAATCATTTTTTTACAAATTACAATGGAATTGAATGGAATAAAGTAGAAATTTATAAAGCCGTGTAAACGAATAGTAATTTCCAAAACTTTTGCTAGCATTAACCGACTCAAATGTATAAATTTTCAGTGTAACCTTTCCTAGTATACTGCCGTACTCCCTGATGCTCTTAGTCTTAGTTATCGTATTCAAACAAACTAAGGTTGAAGTTCATTGAGAGTATTTAAAACTTTCTAATTAATGCAGTAATATAATTCAGCCTGTCGAAAATTTTACAAACGAGCCAGTAATCGTAATTTGTAGACTGCCAGTTTTCTGCTTGTGATCTCTGAGTTTCGAAGAAAGTTCGACTTCCTACTTCGCTGGAAGAAAGCAAAAAAAAATGTTTCACTAACTTCATTTAAATTACTCTATTCATTTATTAGCTTCGTTTAACTCACCGAGTCAGAAATTGCTGTCCACACATCATACAACTTCAGAATACTCCTGTTCAAAAAAAGAGGTTTCTAATTTAAGTCAACAAAAACAAAGCACTTAATCTGATGTGTGTCACTAAATATGAATATCGAAAGTCGTTAGATTATCCTGACAGCCAACAAACATATATGTGACTCCATATTTACAGTGTGTATACTTGCCGTCTTCGATGCGACAAGTCTCGAACCAATTCGAAACACATTCGAGTATATTCTTTAGATTAACAGCTAAAACAGTAATATTTCTGTGTAGGGTAAAATTAACCATTAACTAGTAAGGACTAACCTCTCAGTCCTGTCTAAATGTCGTGACGAAGAATCTTCTTCGTCCAAATCAGCTGCCATGTTTTTGCGAATAAAAAAAACCGCTGACATAAACAAGCAACCACACCTCCCCCCATCGCCAGAATTATCACCTTTGACTCTATTACGGGGATGGGGGGGGGGGGAGGAGAGATTTGCAGCTAACTCACTAATTAATTGAAGCTCTAATGATCTCAAAATGGCTATACGTTTGAAAAGGTTACAGGCCACTTGGCGCCTGAGCCTTTGTGTCAGCAAAACAGGAAAACTTTTTCTTTGATCTCACACAGAGCTCTCTATAGTCAGCACTGGCTACGTAGACTTGCTATAAGTCAGCTCACAGTCTTTTCAAGAAAGAAGAAAAAATACTTATTAAGACAAGTCGGCTCACAGCCTTTTCAAGAAAGAATAAATAATTCTTGAAAAGATTGTAAGCCGACTTGTAACAAGTCAGTACTGGCTACCGGTACCGCGCGCGTGTAGTGGCCGCAGCGCGGCCAGTGAGATCCAATATTGCGTCTACAGTCACCTTTCTGAAGACGAGTTGAAGCTTCTAATTGACAAAATAGTTTCTAACAAACTAAGCTAGGCAGCAATAGTTTAGCCTCCTTCGCAGCCGTTATTGGTGCCGGTCTAGTCCCACGATCTCTCGGTTCGTGGGGGAGGGACCGAGAAACCCTGGGACTAGGCCGACACCAACAACGGCTTGATCTCGTCCCCAGCATGCGCACGAGCAAACTACTGAAAAATACAACATATAGATGTCACTGGAAACGGAGGATGATCCAACTCTGCCTTCGCTGACTTACAGCATCAACTTAGAACCCATAAAGCCACACACAAAGGAAAGAGAAAAATCTCTGACCTCGGTGGGATTCGATCTAGGTTTTCCTTTTCTTTGTGCGGGTTTATGGGTTTCTTGTTGATGCTGCAGTAGATCAGCGAAACTTGGATCATTCCCCGTTTCTAGTGGCAAGGCCTCACTCGTACATATATCTAGGGCGTTAACAGGAAAAGGGGTCTTCTATCGTTTGGCATAATCTAGCCGATTGAGTGCTGATGCGTGTGCAACATTTAAATTGCCCATGAGACTCAACGCTGGAACTGATTCTGAAATCCGATTACATAGACTAACTAACCTGCAAAATTTTGGCAATTAAAATTTGCTAATTAAGAATTAAGACTTTCAAGGTTTGCATGTAGCTTAATGAAAAAGCTCACTGACAGGCTATGAATTGGCTTTAGTTTCACTCTAATTTCACGTTATATTTCTATGCGGCTATTAATTTTTGCAACCCTTGCAATTAATTGGCCGCGCATGTGGAGGCTGGGTACTAAAATAGGTCTGTGACGTCAAGTAAGTAAGTGAATGACTACACGTGTTGTGCTGTCAAAGTATTTTTTCAAAAAAAATTGAGGTATGCAAAAATGTGTCTAATGCTATTTACATCGCATATTTGACACTCGAACAATGACTCACTTACAGTACATCACTACCTTTTTTATTCATTAACTTAACTCTAAATCCAAATAGCAATATCTAGAACTCTTAGCCAGCGCGCCCTTCGAAACCTGTCTTCCCGCAGTCTAACTATTGTCAATCGTAGACACTTAAAAAAATGTTTTATCTCCGAATCGAGTACACGAGCCCCTAGTTTTTCCTCGTTTTCAAACCTTTCCCAAGTTTCAAAAAGCCCACAGTCAGTCTGATCATGATTACCGAGACTTCTATAAAGAATGGCTCCGCCAATAATATCATCTGGAGCTCGCTTACCGCCAGTCTCTATAATAGTTTGTGAGATTGTACTCGGTTTGTCAAACTTAATAGTAATATTATCCTGGAGCTTCAAGTCTTTCCCCCAAAAGTACCCATGCTTAGCAAATTGGCTGTAGGTTTCTGTAATTCCTGCAGGTCCGTGGTGGTTACTTATGGTAGTGGTGATTTGTGCTGGGGCGGTTATCGGCGTCCACGTGTCTTCGTTTGATTTTACTACATCTTCAAGACTGCGAACCTGGTTTTCAAGTGATGAATACCTTCCAATATGTTGAAACAAAGGTCTCTTCAAACGAGCATAAGCTGGATTTCCGTACAAATTAAAGTCATTAAATTGTCGAAATAATACATCAACGGGCCAAACCCAGTAATACATTCGAACGAACTGCGATAAGCGCTTTAAACTAGAGGTACGATAGAGGATCCCGATAAAACTACGCGCTCCAAACTCAAGAACACTCCATTGCTTGTTGTTATGTCTCTCAATGAAAGATTTAATAACATTAAGATAGCCAGAGTTCACAGAAATATCATCTTCCATCTGAAGATAAAAACGTCCAAGATCGCTGCAATACTGAAACAGAATGGAGTAGTCGATGCATTGTTTTGAACGCCAGCGAACTCTTTCTGGTTCGTCATCCCACAACCTTGGAAGTTTGAAAAATCTCGGATAAGAAGATTTGTCTGCCTTAACGATCTGAATAAGGCCTGAACTGAGTTCCTTCCCAAAATGTTTACTGACATTTGTGACAACATATTGGCGCAGCTCGTCTTCGTAATTTGTTGCAAAGACAACGAAAAGAACGTCTTTCCTTTCGCTGTCATTGAGACCGTTTATAAGTTCATGGAGTGTGCTAGTCAGGTAGTTTTCCTTCTGGCGATGTGCTGTTGGTATTCCAATAACAAGAAAAACTGCAAGAGAATCAACAACACTATATTAATCAGTTAACGGTTAACTCTATTATTCTAGTAAATGTCAGAGGAAGAGAGAGAAAGAAAGAGAAAAACTGTCCGACAGGCAAAAAATTGAATTCATATTTGTAAGAATATTGAGTTTCGGAATTTCTAAAGTTCTCCCAAACTTGCCCGTCAGTTAAGTGTTTTTGGCACATGTCAAGTCGTTTAAAGCTTCGTGGTAAGGATCGATGATCTTAAATTCCTTTTTTTTAATTCTGATCTTAACCTAACATATCTTAACATAACTAAATTACATCACCTTATCTTACCTTCCCTACCCTACACTACCCTACCTTAACTTACCCTCCTCGCCTTAACTTAATTTACCTTATCTTACACTACACTACGCTACCTTACCTTATCTTTTACCTTAACTTACCCTACCTACCTTACCCTACCTTACTTTTCTTATGTTATCTTACCTTACTTTACCTTACCTACTTTAGCTTACCCTACCATACCCTACTTTACGCTACCTAATCTTAGGTTATCCTATCCTACTTTTACCTTACCTTACTTTGCCTTACCTTACCTTATCTTACCCTTCCCTACCCTACTTATGTTACCTTATCTTACGTAATCCTACCTTACTCTACCTTACCTTACGTCAGCTTACCCTACTATACCTTACATTACCTTACCTTATCTTACATTACCCTACCCTACCTTACTTTACCTTACCTTATCTTACTTTACTCTACCCTACCTTACTTTACTTTACCTTATCTTACATTACCCTACCCTACCTTACTTTACCTTACCTTATCTTACATTACTCTACCCTACCTTACTTT
>JAOBRD020598542.1:0-15806 GCA_027575215.2 Hydrozoanthus sils
GGGAGGAGGGGGTACTCCCTATATTGTGTTGGTAGGTATGATCGTTGTATTTCTTATGGGTTGTTTAGGAAACCTGAGTTAAACTAAGAGCGTACCTGATATTTTTTAGGATTGGAACAAGAGAGTTTGGGAGACTGTTTGCTGTTCTTTGCTATAACAAACGGCAAAACTAATAAACAGTCAAAAGTCCTAAGTCGAACACCCTAGTACGCGCGCGCTGTCATCACTATATAATTGATATTTTTATGGAATGTTTTTAGATCGATTGGTATTTTCTAGTATGAGAAAATTTTCACGCCTTAGTTTCCTTGATTTGATTTGATTTGTTTTGTTTGTTGGCGCGCCCTATAAGATTTTTTATTTCTCTTGTCGTTTTTTATTTTTCTCTATGGAGAAATGTCGTATGTCGAAGATTGTTCTTTTAAGATTAAAAAATACTCAGATTTAATCTTCTAAAGCGATTGATGATACTTGTTAGCTAAATCGACTTTATCAATTAAAACGTTTACATTGCTCCAAAAGCAATTTCTTATGGAGAAATGCGAGGAAGAATCAAGAGATATTGAGACCACCTGTCTTTAAACATCATCAAGGGTGAATCAAGCCACCTTTCTTTAAACATCCTCAAAGGTGATTCAAGCCACCTGTCTTTAAACATCATTAAGGGTGAGTCAAGCCAACTGTTTTTTAAACATGATCAAGGATGAGGCAAGCCACCCGTCTGTAAACATCATCAAGAGTGAGTGAAGCCACCCGTCTTTCGTTATATATTCCCCGAGAAGCCAACTCGTGCTCCATAAAGATTTTCTCTGGGTTGAATATGCACAATTTCAGTCTCATTTACAACAAATTGGTATCGTGTTGACCAGAAGCAACATTGCTGAGAGTGTATGAGCAAGTTATGAGCTTTAGAAAGGAGGATGAAACCAAAAACACATGACAAAAACATGACTTTGTGCTTTCTGTAGAGTGATTTCTGTTTCGTATTAAACCGTTGCTTTCTTCTATACACTCCTTGAATGAGCACTTACGGCTATCCAGTTGAACGTCGATAGTTCATTTAAACGTGTTCCTTCGAAGGAGAGTCGAGGAAGAATTTCTAATTACTCGGGACGGACCGAGTCAACGGAACCTCATACGATTGGCTTCTTTCCAACGTCTTCCCAAGAGCATTCCCGTCACGATTGAAAGCAAATCGTTCGTTCTGTGGTTCATCATACACTGGAGAGTCAAGGAAGAATTTCTAAATACTCTTGACGGACCAAGTCAACTGGAACCTCATACAATTGGCTTCTTTCCAACGTCCTCCTAAGAGCATTCCCGTCACGATTAAGAGTCCATCGTTCGTTCTATGGTTCATCATACACTGGAGAGTCCCAGCTGCCGTCCCCATGACTTCCAGTTTTAGTCACAGAAGTCACGACACCCTGTGACGGATAAATAGTTACTCTTAACAAGCAAATCATTTAAGTGCTTCATGAACAAGTATGTAAAATTTTGACGTGTCTTCCTTCACATACTTTCATTCAACATTTCAAACAAAACAACAGAAGTGCAGAATTAAAAATTATTAATAATAACATTTCTAGTTGCTGACAAGACAATGGCAAAGTCAAATTCGTAATCCTCGGTCAAGTCGCTGGTTTGATTCATGGCAACTACGTTGAGTTCTTAGGCATAAAACTCAGCTTGATCCAGTCGACTTGTTCCAGTCCACCCAGCTGTGTTCAATGAACATCGACTTCTTCGGGGGGCCTACTTGTGATGTATTAGTCTTACGCCCAGGGAAGTCAAAAATTGCCACAACCCTGCTGAACCACAGAAACTGTTGATAAACGTCGGGCCACTACAACTATAGACTCGGAAACGGATTTACCTTATATCTTGTGCTCTTTGAGTTCCGTCCTCAAAGAATGATGCATGAAAAGCGTGGGATATTGCAATTGAAACAACCAAAAATCAGAGCATACTTGAGAGTCTGCGACACTCGCAGCTTCGTCGTCGTCGCTTTGTAAGATATGAGGTGTTGGGCCTCCAATGGCAGTACTTTTGGACAGCTTTGTGTTGGTGAAGATAAAATAGCCTCTGAAGTTTCATACACTTACTACTCGCCTGAAACATTGCTTGCTACATCATACACCGGGCTATGAGCAGGTGGATGGTATTCATTAATACCTCGGGCTTCTTCTGGAACAGTGTAGTATGGGTCGTTGCGTTTTTGCGAAGGGGTTCAGTGGTTCTCATCGGCAATACTTGCAAACTCCGGAACATTATAAAACCGGCTGCCTCGTTTTTCCATGGCTGATGTTAAGTTGTCCGGAGACCCTGTCAAGTGATGTGTCATTGGTAGTCTATCTGCAATGTTGTTATTTGATGTGTACTTTGATCCACTGTCCATGCTGGAGCGACTGGGTTTCTATCCAGTAATGTCATGTACTCTCCACAAACGACGTTCAGTCTATCAACCCCTTTTATCTTCTTATTTTGATCAGGAAATTCATTGTTAGATAGGCATGTGCTCTCTTTGTTACTTAGGAATTACAAAAAGTACGTTATTGGCCTCGAGTGATAGGACACGAACGCGTGCGCGTTACAAGTAAATGTACTTCATATTAGATTTACCTTAGCTTCCGTTGGCAATAAAAGACAAGCACAAGTAGTCCGCCAATAACAACTACAGCAGCTCCAATTATTACACCAACTAGAAACGATGGCAGGGTATTCGACCTGCTTTTCCTCTCATAAAGGTTACTAACGGGCGTGTTCAGCTGCAATGAGAAAACTGTAACATGAGGACAAGAGTTAAACACAATTTTGATGCCCTACACAATACACAATCATATACAGGAACAGAGATATGCATGTACGGTCAAACTGCCAGAATTGAATTCAAGTCACTGCTCAAGATCTTTCAATGTGTGCGCGGAGACTTTGAGAGCGAGAAATGGAATGTTAAACTACCCATTTGGCAACAACTCGAGTAAAGATGATGGAACTTATCATTATGCTACGCCGAGCTTAAACAATTTTAAGGTTCTCGATCATTTCAGGTTTGTGTTTTGTTCGCGCTCTGTTTAATGCCTTTGCCGATTGGGAAAATTTTAACTTTCCATTTAATTTAACAGCAGTATGTTTAGTTTGAGAGATTTTCGAGAGATCTGAAATACTATTTTGGTACTAGGGGTTTTTAGATCAACTTCGAAGAATGAACAATGTGAATTTTGATTATTCCTCGCCGCAATTTCTTCTCAACTGACATATGAAAACGTCGATTGTCAATCGCCGAGTAACAGGTCCTCGAGTTTTTTTTCGAAACCAGACTGTTTCGAAAAAGAGCAAACAGGTATTGTATACCCTTCCTGTTATTTTGTTACCCTTTTGTTTCTCACAACATTTGATAAAGATTTGGACATTGAAGAACTTTGTTTTTATCATATCGCGTGACCGGTGCTTTCATTTCAAATTTGAAGCTGCTTAAAGTACTAAATTGAATGAGTTGAATTGTTACTTCTCTTAAACACTATAGATAATACTTTCGAAAACTATCTAGGCTTTTGGTTTTTTTTTACCGTTTTGATTTATTTTGGCAAACGTTAGTGTCAACATTTGCATTTTAAACGGCGGTTCAGATGTAGCTCGTTCATCGAGTCGTACCCATGCAGTCTCGCAAAACAAGTATTACTTTTTCTTTATTATGGTGTTTCTTCTAAAGAAACTCTGTTCGTTGTAACCTTCACAACATATGTTTGGTCATAATCTTAAAAGATCTCAGCTTCACTGGAAAATATTTCATTCTCGTTTCTGAAGCTGTCAAAATAACATGGAACCCGATTGGTTATTACTACGTGTGGAGAATTTATACATTTATATAATAGCTTTTTCGGCCTAGTAATCACAACAGATCCGTTTGGTTTTAAGTTGTTTCTTAGAAATACTATTTTATAAAAGAAATGGAACACAGCTACCGTGTTTGCACTTTGTAAGGGTTTGGTAGAATCCTAGTTAAGCAGACACAAACACTCCGGCCACCCCCTCGTTCTCGTGTTTGTACTGATCTGCTCTCGATTTCTCCCAAACGCACCTCGCTTTCCCGTGTTTAAAATCCCAACGAAACACGCCCTCGTTTTACAAATACCGCTTGTGTTTGTTTTATCTTTTAATAGAAAGACAACCTTGGTCTCTAGAAAAAGGGATCACAGGTATTTTCGTACGTGATTTTTAGATTTGACCTATATTGAAGAGAGAACTCATTTGAGTTCGATCTCTAACTACTTCTTGGATTTAGATGTTTATTTCACTGGTTACAAGAAAAATACTCTCAAAGTTTTACACTGTAAAGTAAGATATTACTATCTTTCGTCCGATTTTAAAATAAATTGGAACTTATTTTTGTCGAACTTGATCTCATACATTCAATGTTTTACCCGGTTAGGCAATTCTCACAATATTTATCAGTTCTACAATCCCATTTACTTGTTAGAAAACAACGATTTTGTTTAGTTACCCGTTTTGAAATTTCTCTTTTTTCTCGAGCCTCTTTAGCTAATTTATTTGCCAAGTGTACAACCATGCGCCTCTGTGTAGAAACAACGAGCAGGTGTCGTTGATCCTGTTGATGATTTCGAGCCGAAACTTTCTAAACTGTACTTTGTGTTTAGATATTCATAAATAGTTTCGTAAATGGTGCTATAACTGGCACAAGTTTCTGCGACGATATTTCCTGTGTCAAGAACTTCGACAAGAATAGGTACTAGTTATATTTGTTGATAATTATCTACGCTGTAACTGCTCTCAACTTTGAGCCAATATCTGTTTGGCGAACGTTTTAGAATTGTCTATTTCAAGAAACAGCGTCAGGGCTCTACATTCTAGCCAGACTTCAAAAATTGGGGGAAAAAGATGGACAGAAGTTGAAATAGAAAGAAGGTATAAACAAGATTATCAAATTTTAAATCGGAGTTTTTGGCACTGAAAACAAACAAAATGAAACTTAACATTTTCTCTATAGGCAAAGCACATATACTAGATACAAAATCAATATTTTTAAAAAGCTTAGAAAAAAACTTCCTTGTTCGTTTTTAAATTCGGGAGAGACAAACTCTGTTGGTATAAAACTCTCTATTTTCAATTGTAAAACCTTCCATTTTGATTAAGTATGATGTTCTTATTATGAAAAGATTTTTTGCCTCTTTCTCAATCTGAGAGATTTCCTCCTTTCGACAGCAGGTGCAACGCGCGCGTCAATCAAGGGTCAGATCATTGTGTTTAGCTAACTAATTCGTAGTAGTGTTCTGCAAGAAAAACAAACAAATCTCTTAGTACTTTTCTGTGAGAAAAATAAAGGAAATGCTGATTATTTAGTTATAAGATATCCGTTAGACTTCATCGGAGTGCATTCAAGCTGTGCTCGCCAGACTTAGAACTCAGGATATAAAAGCGGGAATAAAAAAGGAAACAAAACATTACAAATCATGAGCAACAGAACATTTTTGTGCTTTAAAAAGAAACAAAACCCGACTAACATTTCTCCCTAAACAAATCAGATTTATTTAACAACAAAAGCAAGATTTTTTGCACTTTAATATTTAAAAAGAAGCAGCTGCAACTTTCTTCCACTTCATATTTGGAACAACTAGTAAAAATTGTCTTTCATTATTGACCACGCCTCTTCTTGTAAAACCCTTTATTTAGATACCGAGATTACTATTTAAAAGATGGCAGTTTAGTGAATAAATGTTATTCCTACTATACGTAAACAAATTATCTCACAGAAATTTCTTCACGCCACCTGCAAAAGATCATTTCGCCAGCAGGTGCGTATGCAACACACGATTTCTGTTAAGCTAACAAATCCAAATAAAAAAATGCTTGTATTTTGTGCAAAAAATTAAATTATAAACCAATGATTTGTTTGTAAAATCATCTACTGAGCGACAACTAAGTATTTTGTTTCATTCGCGATGCAAAAACATTTTTTTCCTGCACGAATAAATGCTTTGTGTATTAAGGGTCTGCGAGGATGGGGGAAATTTGATCTTCTGTACCTTAGAATCGCGATTTGTTTCATTTTCCCTGCATTTCCTGTGTTTTTCATTTGTTTCTCTTTAAGAGTTGAGCGCGTCCTTTCTCTTTTCCTCTTTCTTTTTTCAAAGTTTGGTCGTTTAAGCAACTTAAGTCCGTTACTAGACCTTTTGAGTAGCGAGGGTTTTAAAGAAACAAGCAAAGTTGCTTGTTCTAGGCCGGCTCCGCTGTGTTCCACCCGTTCGTGTCTCCCCGGCTACGATCTCTCAGAACATCAACAGTAGCAAAAAAATTGTAAAATAAAATTTAGCAGAATTATTGGTTCTAATCCTGAAATCACGCAGCGTGACTCAGTAGTTAGGGTACCAGATTTGTATGCGGTTGTCCCAGGTTCAAATTCCACTCTGACCACTGACAGGATTTGGCTTCGGTTATCCTAGAGTCAAATCCACCACGCTTGTAAATAGCCATCTGGTCTGCCTCCAACCAGTTGAGATTCTCAACTGTAGTCGTGTTTGATTAAATATGTCCCCTAAAAACCTTGAAACGTAAATAAAATTTATTGATTTTTTAAAATTATGTAAAAACTTATAAACTTAACGGTAACCATTTTCGTTTTGCAAAGCAATATTTGATGTTATTTATCCGATAAAATATTGCGGGTTCAGAGTTCGAGCAAAAGATACTTCCGATGAAATCGTCTGAGTAATCTGTTGTAAAAATAGATTGAATTTTCTTAAAAAATACATCATTTTAAGCAGAATATATAGGCTACATTTAAAAAGAACGTGAAGATTGCAAAAATCACAAATTCTGTCTTCGTGTGATATTTGTCTACAATAACGTTTCGATTCCTGAAGAAGTGTATGATTACTAACTCAAAATCTTACATGTTAGGCTTTTTTGAGAGACCCAAAAAAATTTTCACTTTTTTTAGACACTTCCTTCTTTATTTTCTCAGTTATAATAATCTAACTTAGAGAATGTTTCAATTTTTGCTTCCAGAATCACTGAGTATTTATTCTTTACATATATATGAGGTCATTACCGATTGTTCGTACCTCTCAAGCAGCCTGTCCAGTTACTTTAAATAGAACGAACTGCAAAACTTTATTGGATCTAGTAACTTGTTGGGATAGAAGTTGTACAATTTTAGACCCAGATTTTATGTTGTGATATTATGAGAACGTGCTTGATAATAGAACTGTCGTCTTTAAGTAAATGTAACACTCAAAACTAAATTGATAATGGAGGTACGGTTTGTAAGGAATATTTTCCGACCTCGGCCATAGTTGTGTGAATTGATGCCTTTTTGTTTAATTCGAGAAACATTTTCAAGAATCGCAGATTTGTTTCTCTGTGTATACTGTGCCAGAAACCGAATGTCAATTTGGTGTTAAAAGGCAAATTTTAAAACCACATGTCAGGATAGAATGAATAGCGGTGTTGATTATCTTTTAAACCAAGGGCATCGAGAGCTTACTAAAATTAATTTGCCTTTTGTTTCTATTTCCGAAAATAGCATAGAATACTTGTCAGTCAGAACTTTCTGATGCAGTTAAAAAAACTTTGGAAGACGTAGTATTTATTCCTAAGAAGGTGTGTTCTTGAACAATGTCAATTCGCAGTGATTGTTAATAAGAAATGAGATGTTCTTTTGTTCTCGCGAAATATCAAAATTTTTGGATTTTTGAAATTTACATTCAAAAGCCATTTTTTATGAAATGTTTCAAGTTCTGAAGATAATACCTTGATTTCGATAAAACAATAAAATCATCTGCTTCATACGACTGAACTGTTTAGTCCTACACTATTCGGGGGTGTGAAGGGTTCATGATAAATCATTTAAGAGATAGATAGAAAAACAAAGGACTCGAAATGCAACCTTAGCAGACGCCACAACAATAAAAATACTGACATGCTACAATAACAAAAATTTCTTAACTCTGAGGATACACTTGTACAGTATCCAAAGTTGTAGAACAGGTAAGTTTACCTTGTTGCAAAAATCTCAAGTTTGGATTGAAAAGCACCTGACCACAACGGGATATCACATTTTGTAATCATTTAACGGTAGATAACCAGTTTCAATGTATCACATGCCATTGACTTCATTGTAAGCTAATATTTCATGCTGTGCCAAGCGGTCCGCGTGGGTGAACTTACTTGAAGTGAAACTAGTCATACAAGACACAAAAGAGCCGGCTTCACAACTGTGAGCGGAAAAGGGAGAAAACATAAAACGTCACACATTATTTCTTATCGACGGACTTTTGCAAAGTAACAAAGTTGTTAAAAATCTTCCACATCCTTTTTTTGTGGTTACGTACTTCCTGGTCCCACCAGTAACAATTACCTCATTGGGTAAGCCGCTGTGATGTCAATCGCTAACAATAAAGCAAATATGCATGACCTAATCTTTCCGCCAAAAAGGGCAGCACATAAACAAACTCACACGATGGCCAGTAACAGAACGACTAGTCCAAGTTAAGAGCTCTACCTCGAGGTGAAGAACTGATCTGCAAACTTTTGGTAAGTATTTGAATATAGAACCTAGTTGTCATAGATTTGCTCTTTAGTTGAAACTTCGATTGAGTCAACGATACATGTTACTCTTCGCTAAGTGCCTATACTGCTCAAGTCATCATGTTGACGATCAAGGCTTGGGTTTTAATTTTTATTTCTTAGCTTTATAAGAAAACTTCAGGTTATTTTTTTGTATTGTTTCTTAAATTTCTTAATAAGCGAAGTTCCACTTAAAATATGCATTGGCTTTTAAGCCAAAAAGATGATGTTGCCTTGCCATAATCTGAAACTAACCTTTATTGAAAACTGGACGCTGATTTCTATTTAGACGTAAAAAGCACCTGGACTGGGCTAGTCATCGCTGATTGACCCAACTTAAGTTCTTTGAGGTTTTCTGTACAGAATACAGATGAGAAAAACCGCATACCAAACAAAACTATATTCGGTCGAAAACTTGAGTAAAGTAAAATCCACACATTGAAGGTTAGAAAGACAGGTTTTCGATGTTTATCCTTTCTTTGTAGTACCTTTCACAGATTGCCTGGGTTAATCAGTATTCTTCCTTTTTCTTAACGATACTGACAAGTAGAACAGTTATTCAACAGAAAGAATGTAGCTGTGAAGTCGGCGATCTAATGTGCTTGAGTTAACATGGATTCAAATGTTTGGCACTCGCACTTTTTTACAGTAAGGAAAGAAAAAAAATTATTATCACAGTAGAAACAAGATTCTTAACTGCAGTATAAACGTTACTATTGTGTCAATTTCCCCTTTAGTTTGACAAGAAACAACAGCAATGGCAAATTGTTACCATGTTTTCTTTGTTGTCCTTTTTGTCTCCTTGACGCACAGCCATGGAAGTCGAATCGATTTCGAAGATTATCTTGGTGGGTTGTCTTTAAAAGCTGAATTTCAGTACTTACTTCATTTCCTACTAGTGTATTTCTCTATGATTCAGTAATTTAGATATACTTCTTCACTTCGTACTAGTGTATTTCTCTATGATTCAGTAACTGAGATATACTTATACTTCACTTACTACTAGTGTATTCATCTATGATTTAGTAATTAAGACTCTTTATATAATTAATGTGTGTAACTAGCAATACTTGTGGTTGGCTAGAGAAAGCTGCCTCTTTCTCTCCTACCAGCGCTAAACGTAGCTTTCATTGCAAGTTTCTGAGTGAACGATACTGCTTGCGTTCTATAAAAACCTTTATATTAGCAACATTGATAAATCATAAATAGCGTTGCTAAAGTTATTGTAAAACTTCGTGTAGATCTAAAAGCAGAGAGAGAGAGAGACAGAGAGAGAGAAAGAGACAGACAGACAGACAGACAGAGACAGAGAGACAGAGGCAGAGATACAGAAACAGAGACAGAGAGAGACAGAGACAGAGACAGAGAGACAGAGAGACAGAGAAAGAGACAGATAGAGAGACAGACAGACAGACAGACAGACAGACAGAGTGAGACAGAGAGAGAAAAGCGAGAGAGATGCAACCAACCATCGTTAAGAATGATAAAATCGTAATTCTAAAGAGAACGCCGTATAGTCTCTGTTTTGGGGCATGATGGCCTACGATTGTATCGGAAAGTTGTAAAAAGGAAACAAAAGAATGTCCCGGTTACTGTTGCGCTTATTCGTTGGTATATGATCACATGTATGAAACAAGGTGATACTGACTACCTGTAATGATCTAAGTGGTAATGGTCACATGTAGGGATCAAGATGCTAAAGGTCACGTGAATGGATCCAGGTGGTACTGATCAGGTGAATGGATCCAGGTGTTGATCACATGAATGGATCAAGGTGGTACTGATCTCGTGTATGGATCTAGGAGGTACTGATCTCGTGTATGGATCCAGATGTTACTGATTACATGCATGGATCCAGGTGGAACTAATCACGTGAGCGGATCCTGGTGGTACTGATCTTGTTTTTAGATCTAGGAGGTACTGATCCAGTGTATGAATCTAGGAGGTACTGACCTCGTGTATTGATCTAAGAGGTACTGATTTCGTGTATGGACCTAGGAAGTACTGATCACGTGTATCGATCTAGGAGGTACATATCTCGTGTATGGATCCAGGTGGTACTGATCTCGTGCATGAATCTAGGAGGTACTGATCTTGTGTATGGACCTAGGAGGTACTGATCTCGTGTATGGACCTAGGAGCTACTGATCTCGTGTATCGATCTAGGAGCTACTGATCTCGTGTATGGATCCAGGTGGTACTGATCACGTGAGCGGATCCAGGTGGTACTGATCTCTTGCATGAACCTAGGAGGTACTGATCCTGTGTATGGACCTAGGAGCTACTGATCTCGTGTATCGATCTAAGGAGCTACTGATCTCGTGTATGGATCCAGGTGGTTCTGATCACGTGAGCAGATCCAGGTGGTACTGATCTCGTGCATGAATCTAGGAGGTACTGATCTTGTGTATGGACCTAGGAGCTACTGATCTCGTGTATCGATCTAGGAGCTACTGATCTCGTGTATGGATCCAGGTGGTACTGATCACGTGAGCGGATCCAGGTGGTACTGATCTTGTGCATGAATCTAGGAGGTACTGATCTCGTGTATGGAAATGATCGTCAAGAAGAGTTACACTTTTTTCATGACACTAACGAGTTTCTTTTTCCCTTTTGACACATTTTACTATAGAGGAAAATGAAGGAAGCACCAACGGCTCCAGTCAGAGTGGTGTTGACGATCCTTTCAACCCTTCAGCCGTTAAGTTTGACGACTACAAGACTGACCTGACCAGGTTTTTGCAAACAAACGTATGTTTTGGTGTAAAATTACTCGAGACTTTGCAAAACTAACGTTAACTCGTAGATCTTTAAATATCAAGTCGCTTAAAATAATGCAGAGGTTTTTTTTCATAATTATTTATCAATGTTATTGTTCACAAATAGGTTTTTAAGTGTAGAAGGGTAGATTTGTGAGAGAGGTGGTGGAGTGGGGGGCTGGAGGGGGGGGAGGAGGTTGGATAAACACACCAAAAAAACAAGCACAGCCTACACTTTACGGAGTGCATAATGAGTAAAACACTTTTCATATGGTTATGTCTTCCCTACTAACATTAAAGCCAATGATCGATACATGCCTGCTTTGCGGCTTTAGAATTTTGTGGTTATACCTGCAGTTGTTAACAAGAGTGCTCTGTTCAGCTGCCCACTGCAGAAAACGGGGATAAGCAGCAATACACATTCAGTATGTTCTACGTAACACCACATTCTAGAATACAAATTTTTCAACAAGATAGACTATTGTAGATTAGAAGTGTTCACTTTCGACATGAAGCTTAAAGACATAGTAAAGTGATACATATCATACAATACGTAACACAATTCTGGGAAAAAGCCATGCTCCCAATGAAGTTTGCAAGGCTTGTAACTTGAATTTGGGGAAGGGTCCAAAAGTGGGTGTACTTTGTGAAACTACACATGAAACCAATTCATTCTTTGGCAATGAAGTATGCCGTAATCAATGATCAGATCAATTTTACATTCATGAAAAGCACTGAACAGACATAGAGAGATCATTTTGCTCCAGGCTAGAGTCTTGTTAAAAAAATACAACACTCGCATCCACAAAAACATTTTTTACTTTAAGACATAAAAACGGAATTGGCAGTTTTGTTAATCAGTTCTTCATCAAATTGTAGTATTTAATTCTACTTAGAACGGTTTTTGTAAATATACAAAGTCTCTTATGACCTCAAATTAAAGATTTAAAGCAAAATTCAGGCAAAAGTAAACGGTATAAAACGTCGCCAACGATAACAATAAGTTGAAAAAGGTTAAATTTGTCGTTGTTTTATCTATAAAATAACAAAAAGGTGGCTTTTACAAAATGAAGTTATTTTCCCACTGCGATGGCTAGAAAATCGAAACACTATTAATCCAAGTCTCTGAGAAATGTAAAGTTTTTTGTAACCTTACCTTGATATAGATAGTTTTTTTATCATTCTCTTAGGCCCCGTACATGAAGAAACAACTGCAGACCGGCCAACGTCAGTTCTGTGCCATCTGGCTTCTCACTTCCTTGACAAAAACTGCTTTTGAGTACCATCCGGCGAGCAGCAAGGGCAAATACTGGCCTGGTGAGATTGACAATACTTATCACTTCTCCCCAAAAACTCGGAAAGGCCAAAACTTCATTGTTGCACGGCCCAGTAAATCCACCAAAAGTCTTCACTCGGAAAAAGTCATATACGATGAGATATCTAATAATGCTGCACTTCAGTCCTACAAGTACACCAAATATGTTCTTCTCTACTCTTACTTTAATCCTTGTACCATGCCTCCTTCTGATTGTACTAAAATAGTGTGTAATATAAGGAAAATATATTTCTCCAAATATCCCTTTTACGTAGCTTATACTAAAAACTACCAAAGTCAGAGCAAAGACTGTGAAACGAGATTGAAGGCTTGTGGAATAAAAGTATTTAGGGCGATGATATAAGTCATACCTAACGCCGGATTGTAAATCTGTAAATTGTATAGTATCTAAAATAAAATGGTGCGTTAACACTGAAACATGTTCTCCTTTTTACTTCATGGATGACGCAAGTCATCGATGAGGTTTAGGAGTGAAGCAAATTCACTGCGTCTCTCCTGTTAACTTTTAATCGAGAAATTAATTTATGCATAAGTTTTACAAGCTCACCTCATGAACGAGTGAATTCAAGATGGCTGTTGGATGGCCGTACACGATTTCAGCGAGGTACAGCGTTGAGTTTCTTTAGCTACAACTGTAGTTTTTTTTGCCTTGGTTTACAGTTGTTTTTATAACTTTTCCCAAACGGTTTGCGAAGTTTGCTCTGAATTAATTTTAAGAACGGTGAGAAGTTCGTTTCTGAAGCTGGGAATTTACAAACCAAGGAACCTTACCACTAGTAGTGCCAAGGGAGATGTCCCTAGCTGTAATATTTATCCGAACAGCGATTTTGTGCTTGTGGAATGAAAGGTTATAAAGAAGTTCTATGAACGGAAGGAGCCAACTTCTAGTCTACTGGTGATCTACCAGTTTAATCCGGGTTTAACTTGCTACAGTACTGTCGTCGATCGAGCAGGTATTTAGAACTGATTGATATAATTTACTCTTGTGTTCTTTGGCTAGATATCGGGCATAGTATGCAATGTAATTTCAGTCGGTCTCTGAAATTTGCTGGCCACTATCGTGAAAAAGCGAGCTTCGCTTTAAGTGACTGAATATGTGTATAATTCGATATAATTTATCTGAGATTGTTTCAAGCGCTCATTCTCATTACAATTGTGCGTAAATTAAATTATTGATTGTCTGAAGCTGAGTCATGCAGGTTTTGCTTGTTGATTTTTTTAAAAAAGTTCACTTGCTCATTGGCACTTAGCTATTTTATCTACAACTACTTTTTATGATATATTTTAGGATTTAGGAAGTTGTGAGATATTTAGGACCGAAATTCCAGGTTTAATTTTGTCTGAAGTTTATCACCTATATCACTCACTCACTCATTACTAGTATCCAGGGCCCGGTTCCTTAAAACCCCGATTAACTTAAACCCTAGATTAAGACAAAATTCAAACGATAATTTCTTTATAAGTAAAGCTTTTTTATGCTTACAGAATTCTGAACAGATTTACCAATAAAACAAATACCTTACCAAAAAACTTCAGCCCAAAGCAAGGTCCAGAAGGTAGGAGACAGGAACATTGGTTAAAAAATTAACCGGGCCCAGTTTATAGTCAAATTCGTAGTATCGCGATGCCAAGTTTTGTGTTTTCATTTGGGCGATTCTGCGCTGTCACTTAAATGACAATGGAAAGCCATTCCATTGCCTAAGTGATTGACAGCGCAGAATCACCCAAACGAAAAAAATATTGGAATTAAGCATCGCGATACAACGAAACTGACTGAGACGCCTATTGGCAATCAACACCCGGCCCCTCCAATGAAGATCGATCATTGAAAGCCAATCGATATCATCGAAAATCACTTGATTATTATTGATACATGTTAGATGTTGATTATTATCGATACATCTTTTTCCCCAACTTAATTTTAGAAGTTTAGGGACCGGTCATTATTTTTCGCCTGGGGGGGGGTCGGAGGATTTTGGGGGGGATCACTTGATTTTTAGGAGAACAGAAGGGGCGACCAGTAATAACTGAAAGCCCTGAATTCGAAGGGGGGGGGCATATTCAAATCTGTTTGGACAATGCCAGTTTGAAATGGTATACAAAATAACTGCAGTCCCATTCTAGTGGAAGCCCGAGATGACAGATAGCATTTGCAGTCTCAGTTTGTTCTATCAATCAAAACATTTCTTAAAAAACGGAAGTCTTTCACACTGGCGAATGTGCACATTTCAATTTGCATTTCGTTACATTTTCTTTTTTATAATGTGCTTATGCTTTAAACTCATCTTTGAACTTATGACCGGTGAATTCTAGATTGTGAACCATAACTTCTAATATTAACTAAAACGTTGTGAAATAGCGTGTTTGTTTAAACAAAAAGCATTTATGGCCTCTCCAGGAATGGGCTTTCTGTCTCTGCTCTATACTAAACCGATTCAACTGCTTTATCTGACTCATATTAAGCCACATCATCCGATTCGAGCCCTTCATTTTGAGCCTCATCAGCCGATTCGACGACTTCATCTTTACCTCACCATCCAATTCGACGACGTCATTTAGAGCCTCGCCGTCCAATTCGACGACGTCATTTAGAGCCTCGCCATCCAATTCGACGACGTCATCTTGAACCCACTATTCGATTGGACGACGTCATTTAGAGCCTCACCATTCAATTCGACGACGTCACTTCTAGCCTCATCGTCCGATTCAACACCAACAGTTAGTCTCCTACGGCAAGTTGACCCTGGACTTTGTAGCCTTAAAATGGCGCGGTTGCTACTTGTTTTAGATTGTTGGCTAAGGTCGTGCTAAATTTACCCCTTTCTAACAACCACAGCAAAGGATCTAGATGTAAACGCCTTGATATTTTTTTGCAGCATTGATGCTGTCTACAGGAGCAAATCTAGCATTCTCTTCGACTGAATCGAAAGTTTCTCCCGCGACCAGGCTCCTAAGAGATTGCGTGCCTTCTGCTTGAGCCGCTTCTCCTTGGTTTTTCAGACTTTCCTTTTATTTTCCTTCTGTCTTCTTGATGTTGATGCATTTTTGGCGCTTAGAGGAAACTTCTTCGACAGGTTGATATGCGCTGTTGTCAACTTGTTAGAGGCTGGCTGAAGTTCCTTGAG
>JAOBRD020598649.1:0-15804 GCA_027575215.2 Hydrozoanthus sils
CCCTAATGTCCATTGCGGTCGAAAATCGAATTTACGACGGCGCCTATACACTTGCCAACCATTTGCATTTGATTGACGGGAATCGAACCAAGGCCTCCTGTAGGACGCTCGGCCTACTATTAATAAGCAGCGCATTTCGAGTTCGATTCTCTAAACAATTTATTTTTCTGTTGTTTATTTTTTTGTTATAAATTATTCAAACCCAACCGTGTGTACTTAAAATGAGAAACCAGTGACTTTCGAATTAATCGCAAAGGTTCACACTTTCTGTTGTTGAGTATTTTTTTTGTATTGATTTCGACAGTAACCGCGTTAAAGTTTTCTTCACAACCAAAAGACGTGATTGCTGAGCAAGGATCGCAAGTTTTCTTGTCCTGTTCTGCCACTGGCGCGGATTCGTATGTCTCGTTTAAATGGCGGCTGAACGGCACTTGGCTTCACGTGGATGGCAAAAAGTATCAGTTCAGTGGTCAAGGCTCACTGCAAGTACGCGAACTTCATCGAATTAAAGACAACAACAACGTTTTTCAGTGCGTAGCCAGCAACAAGTACGGCTCTATTCTGAGTGTCAAGGCAGTTTTACAAGTAGCTTGTAAGTATAACAAGTTTGCTCGGTCCTATTCTAATTGTCATTCTACTTTTCACCGCCACTGAGTAGTTCGCGTTGCTTGATCAATTCTTATTTTCTCAATGACTTTTTTATTTAATTTTTTTATTAATAAT
Organism: Hydrozoanthus sils; assembly: GCA_027575215.2. Taxonomy (NCBI): domain Eukaryota; kingdom Metazoa; phylum Cnidaria; class Anthozoa; order Zoantharia; family Hydrozoanthidae; genus Hydrozoanthus; species Hydrozoanthus sils. The sequence continues at coordinate 724 of JAOBRD020598649.1, forward strand.
TTAAATGTTTTATAATCATATGTTATATAAGGAAAAGTTAGATGTTAATAACTGACTGGAACTGGAAGGTTTAAGCCTGTCGTCCCTCGACCTCCTTCACTCACGCTCCGCTCTTCTGTGCCGTTCCCTATTCCGCTGTATTCACTGGTACGCCCATTTTCGTCCCCAGAGCCCATCGCTTCTCCCCCGCCGGCTGAGAGAAGCGATGGGCTCTGGGGGTGAGAATGTGCCGCACCACATTCGGTTAACTTTCTATGCGACAAGCTTTAAACGTGCTAACCATTTGATTATTTCTCTGTGCTTTCAGATCTAGATTTGGTTTTCCCACCTCCAGTAACATCTTTCAACAAGAGAAGCTCAGAATATGTAGAAATGCAGGCTCCGGTAATATCAAGCTTGCCGCGTGAGAATTATAAATGGCAACGCGAAAACACGTTGGTTTCAGACTTCAAAGATATTTCTGACGGGCAAGTTGGCAAATATTTTATAAGTCTGGATGGACGCACGCTGTACATTACGGACGTAAGCATAGGAGAAGGGGGGCGCTATATGTGTACAATATCAAACTTGCATGTACGCAGGAGGTTTACGCAGTCATACAAACTGAGTATCACTGCCAGTGAGTATTACCCAACCGCTCTTAAGGTCAATTGAAAAAAGATTCCAGTTTATCGTCAGCGCGCGCACTAATTTTTGCCAGCGCATTTTTATTTTTTATTTTTTAAATAAAGGAAATATATGACAAATATCGAGTTTTGTCCCTGTCACGAAACAATAAACAGAGTGAGAAATAGTTCGGCCGGCGGCATATTGCGACACTTGAGTCCCAGTATGTGTTGTCAGTGACCAAGTAACGTAGAGTTTTGACTTCTAGAACATGCAAGAGAAGAAGAACGTCATGCTTGTGAAAGAGTACACTAAAAATATACACAATTAATAGATTGTATTGTATAATGAACGTAGTACAACTAAGTTTGGTAGTTAGTGGTGAAGATTTACTCCCAAATTGACTCGGTAGTTCACAAAAAAGAACGCCCGCCTTCACTGAATTTTTGGAACATTCTGATGGTAAACCGGGATATTTTTTAAAGTGGCCTAATGTTAGATGGAACATTGGATTTATAAGTAAAATAACAAAAGCGACAACAACAACAGTTTATTAACCATTTATCACATACTTAGTTCACAATTTACATAGTAGATCGGTGAAATATAGAGCGTATCAGCCACCCATATCAATCACACGTGGTGATATCAAAAAGAGCCAATCAGAACGCACGATTTCCATATCATCACGTGTGATATTTTTTCAACACTCGAATCTCCGCGCGGCCATGTTATATCCTCTATATAGCGCCTAATCGCTAATGTCAGTACAAGAACCAGTAAACTTGGCCGAGGCTCATTGTTCTTAATTTTTTGGTGATTTGAGCCTCATTCTTTATTCACTTCCCTTCAGGATAAAATATTAATTGTTAACTATTCTAGCAACAAAATTACAATATTGACAGTACAATAGCAACAGCCATAGCAATAACATAGCTTCAACAATAGCTTCAAATTTGTGTCCGCTACATTCAACGGTTAATGAATAAGTTATTAAAGCATTTAGGCTTCCAAAAAAGACGACAGCCTGCCCTGTGATTTAAACTTCAGGGACTTGGGTCCTACTTGCGCAATCGTTGATCCAACCATATTCATTTCTGTTCCTTTTTGCGTCTAGATTCTTATTTACGTAAAGAAACCGAATCCGCCAGAATATTAAGAGAACCAACGGACACGACCGCGATGGAAGGGGATTCTCGAGCGATGATGGATTGCATTGTCGACAGCAGGTTTGAGAACTCAAGTCTTATCAATTACAATAACATTAAAAAAAATAAAACTTCCCTAAGGACCGTAGCAACGTTTTTCAAGACAGAGGATGATTTAACACATTGAGATGGCTTCCTTTCTGTTTTTATTTAAGGACAAGCAGAGATTGCATTCGCGAGATGGGGGCAAAGGGGGGAGGGGGCAGTTTCCTCCTTTGCTTTGGGGTGAAAATGTAATTCATTCTCGTACACAGATATCCCCGCTGACAAAATCCTGCTCGCCTATTACTAAACGGCAGATGTAGCCACAACGCGAGTACCATCACACAACCTAACTTTTTCACAAGAAATATTTCAAATGATACAACTGAACTTCTGGTTATCGTGTATGATTAATGATCAATGCTTCTTTTCTTTAGAATATTTCCGCCGGATATTTTATGGCTTGATGTCGATAATAAACCACTCTTTCTTGGTGGAAAATACAGTTGTCCAAGATACGGCGAGGTTATCTCCTGCCATCGACTGATAATCAGCAATATCACCTTACACGATGACCAATCAATGTTCTCGTGCCAGGTCTCCATTGGCAGCACGAAAATTCAGTCGCAAAAGGCCGAGCTTAGAGTAATCAGAATGAAAGGTTGGTATGAAAGTTGCTGGTTGGTTACATAATTTGATGTTACTCGATATAAAAAAGATACAGCTAAATCTTTAGTGGAAACCAAATTTCAGAGTTCGAATTCATAACGAAATCTGGTCTAAAAGTAAATAAAAAATCTAGCTGAGAAAACAAGATCCATTGATTGTATGTTGTAGTATTATATAAAAGAACTTTATTAAATTGTTCGAATAACAGTTGCTAATTTTGAACAAAGGTAGTATCACCAAAAACCAAACACTAGTTCTAAAATAAATAGTAACAATAAAATTATCTACAAAATAAAAAGAATATCAATAACATCGGTATAGCAATAGCTTTATTTGTACCCCTAGGGTAAAACCCGCTATCGATTGAAAGTACCTAACTATCTAAAGAAACACCTAATAATCGATGGGTTATAAAGAATAATTGTTAGACACTATTCTTTTATAAAAGTTACTACTTGCAAAAAGCTACTTGGTAGAAATGAGAAATTCGAAGTCCTCATGTTTGTGAACTACGGGGAACGAACTAGCTGAGGTATCTGTCTCGCATTGTGAATAACAAATATAGTTTGAGACTTGATATTTCTCAAGAAGCTGCAAGTAAATTAAAGAATAAACTATAACACGCTTTTATTTGCTACCAACAAATCTATTTTCTTTACCTCCTTTCTTGCATAAAAGTTCTATATAAACTAAATAAGATATCAGAAATGTCGGCGAATTTTAATATTCTTTAGTGTGCATTCAAATTAGTCTTGCTAGCCTCGTTCTTGAGTTAAACTTTCAAAAGGAACATGTTACCAAAGCGAGGCTAGTAGGGCTAAATCGATTGCACACAAAAGAATATTAAAAAAGCCGCCATTTTTGAAAAATATCTATTGTGTACAATAGAAAGTTGTTTACAACCACTTTTGCTTAGCTCTACTGTGGATGGTTTAAAGAACAGCTGTAATTTTATATGTGTAGCAGACAGTTGGCACTTAGCAGATAAATGGAACTCGTTCTTGTGTTTCAGTTTGATTTGTAACATAACGCAAATTTGGATCTGATATTTATACGCTCTAAACGTTATTCATTCACCCAAATTTTATCAGTATCGCAGGTTTTTGCTTATTGATGATATTGTGAAAACCGCCATAGGGTTCGGTTTCACTGTTTTATCTCGGCTGGTTCTTTATCGATTTCTTCCCTTAGTTCATTTTCCTTTGAGCTTTGTTCCTCTCGCCTTCCGTTGTCTAATCACTTATCTTTTTATTTAAAACTTTATCAGGTTTTTTATGTTAGTTCTTCCTCACTCTCACTCGCGCTTTCTTCGTTGCCCTCTGATGTGTCTGCCGAACAGTCACTTAAGTCTTCATCACCGCTTTCTTCGTCGCTCTCATTTTGTTTCTCTTCGCTTTCATCTGACTGGCATTCTACGCTTCCTTCCGAACACTCAGATTCACTTCCACCTGATTCGTCTACGCTTTCACTCGATTCTTCTGTGCTCAGTTCTGACAGGTCTTCCATGATTATATCTGTACTTTTTTCTTCGCTTATTTCAGACAAATCCTCGTTTTCTTCTGGTATATTTTCTGCACCTTCTTCGTTGCCCTCTGATTTGTCCGCCAAACTCTCACTTAAGTCTTCTCCGTCGCTTTCTTCTGTTTGTTCTTCGTCACTTTCATTTTGTTTCTCTTCGCTTTCCTCTGACTGACATTCTGAACACTCTTCTTCGTCTATGCTTTCACTCAAATCTTCTGTGCTCAGCTCTGATAGGTCTTCCATGCTTTTATCTGTACTTTTTTCTTCGCTTATCTCAGACAAATCTTCCTCGTTCTCTTCGGTTTGTAGATTCTCAACACAATCTCGTTTTTCGTTTTCTGGTAAGTGTTTTGTTCTTTCCACTTTGGGTGTTTTTTCTGAGTATGCTTCGTCGCTTTCTTCTACAGTGCTTTCGAAACGCTTACACTTCTCTTGTTCCATTTTGCTTGACGATTGGTCCTCTTTCGTATTTGAACTGTTTTCCTCTTTCTCAGCTTGTTGAAACACATTCTCTGCTCTTACTAAAATTTTATCTTCCTCTTTATGCATTAGTTCGTCTTCTTTCACTACCGTTACTTCTTTGGAATTTTCCGTTAAGACTTTCTTTTCCCTAACTAACATATCTGCAGTTGCTTTGGTTTGACCTTTATCGATTTTTGCCGCTTTTTCCTTGTATATTCTGAAAGTGTGTTCTATACGTTTAGCTTGGTTTTCTCGAAACTTTCTAAACAGCATTTGCCATCTCTCGACTATTGCTTCCTTGTTCTCTTGAAAACAATCTTCTGTATTCTCTTCTGCACGATTCTCGAGCAATTTAGTCAGAGTTCTGACTCGCTGTTTGGCGGCATTTTCAGCTATGTGTTCCTTAAGCTTTCTAAACAGATGTTTTGTTGTTATCGGATTATCTTTGACTTCCTTAGACGTTTCTTCAATGTTTTGCATCTTGTTGTCTTCTAACGAATTGTTCACTGTTTCTTCTTGCTCCTTTCTACTTTCATCCACCAGATATGTTTCTTTTTCTTGGTCCTCTTGGGCTTTTAGAAATACATCTTCTATCTTTTCGTTTATTGATCTTGCAAATACAAATGGATCCTTCACGGTCTCTGGAGAAATACTTTTACTTGATTCTTTCACTTTTTCACTCACGTGCCCCATCTCGTCTAAGTCAACTTTAGCTTCTTGGCATGTGCTCTTCACTCCTTCGCTTGGTTCCTCAGTATAGTTTGGATATTTCATCGTTTCTGCTAGTTCGTGTACGGCTGGTTCCAACGGGCTTTTTGCATTTTCGTGTGATTTTTCGAGCGTTTCAAATGGATATTCCACTGTTTGTGTTATGTCCTCTTTTGCATTTTGGTATGAATCTTCAACTCTTTTGTTTGACAAGTTAGTAATTTTAAATGCATCCTTAACCATTTCTGCGAGATTGTCTTTGGTTTGCTCATTCTTGACTTGAACATGAGTTTTTTCAATTTTTTCAAATGGATCTTCTACTACTTCTGCTGGGTTCTCTTTAGCTTTTTGGAATACTTCTTGTAGTTTTCCGTTTGAAATAGTGACATTTTCCAGCGGATTTTCTGTCATTTCTGCTTTATCATTTTGGAATTCTTTGGTCAGGCGTTTTAATTTCTTATGCGATTCCTCAACATATTCGAACGGGTCTACTACAACACTTGCTATATCGTCGAATTTTTCAGTAGGGTTTCTAACTGTCCTAGGTGATTCCTCCACTTTTTCGAACGGATCTTCTACCGTTTCTGCAAAATCGACTTCGGCTGGTTTCAACAGGCTTTTTACGTTTTGAGCGAGCGTTTCAAATGGATCTTCCACTGTTTCTGCTATATCTTCTTTGGAATTTTGGGACGAGTCTTCCACTCCATCTTTTGAAACAACAGCGATCTCAAACGGATCTTCTACCTCTTCTGCGCAATCATCTTGGATTTCTTCGATCTTGACTTTTACTTTATCATAAGTTTCTTCATACCTTTCAAATGGATCCTCTACTACTTCTGCGAAATCATCTCGGATTTCTTCAATTTTGACTTGTACTCTATCAAAGGCTTCTTCAATCCTTTCAAATGGATCTTCTACTACTTCTGCTGGGTCCTCTTGAGTTTCTTGGAATGCATCTTTTAGCCTTCCGTTTGAAACGTCGACAATTTCAAACGGATCTTCTGCCATTTCTGCTTGGTAGTCTTTGAACTCTTCAGTCGTGTCTCTTTTAGCTTTCTTAAGTAGTCCTTTCGGCCGTTCAGTTCGAGCTTCCGCTAGCCCAGCCAGATCTTCAAACGTATTTTTAGCCATTTTATTTGATTTTGTGACCTTTTCAAACTGATTTTCTTTCTTTTTTAAATGTTCTGCTTCTTGAGATAGGCTATTTTGTTGAAAGCTCGATTGTTTTCTTCGAACACGTTCCCAACTGTTTGGCTTGCTTCGTGCTTTTTTGAAGCTCGGATTCCCCGACATTTCAACAACTTTTTCGTTGCTTGTATAGTATTTTTACCCGCTGCCTTTTTCTCACAGTTTATTTGTTTATCTTTCTCTTTTTGTCAAGGTCTTTTTTCTGCTCATTTAGTGCATCTTGCTGTTTCTATCCTCCGTCCATTTTGTCTCAATCGAAACTTGCAGCCATTCAAGGTTACTGAGCTCGTTAGCCGCTGTGGCTTTAAACCTAAGTTGGTGTTTTGCGGTTTCGTGATCTCATTTAAAACTGATTAAGAGTGCTTATTCAACTTTAAGATGGAAAGTTGTTCCTCTTGTATTCGGGGTTAGTTTGTGCGCCTTAAAAATAAGAGACAAGCAAAAATATTACGGGCTTCATTATGTTTGTTATATTCTGTTCCAACAATTAATATTAGGTTAATTAAACCATTCATGATGAAAAAACTCTTCTTGACTACATTTACAATGTAATTCTCGCATCGGTCAAATCAAAGCAAAAGTCTCTTTTTGCTTCATTTTTTTGTAAAAAGCTTAGCTATGATTAATCGAGACCAGGTAAATAGTACGCATCCTCACTATAAGTATATATCCTGAATTTAACTTCTTGACAACATTTACAATGTAATTCTCGCATCGGTCAAATCAAAATAAAAGTCTCTTTTTGCTTCATTTTTTGTAAAAAGCTTAGCTATGATTAATCGAGACCAGATTAATAGTACGCAGCCTTACTATAAGTATATATCCTGAATTTGAATTTAACCGAATGCATGGACCAATGTAGGATTGAAAACTGTTTTTATTCATTTGTTTTAACTTTATGTAGTTTAAAAAGAATCAACAAATTTTTGCAGTTTATGTTTAAAAAAAATGTAGTAGATGATTGTTCTTTAACGTTAAGATGTAGGAACAGAAAGAAGGAAATGCAATGTATAATTGGAATTATTTTGCTAACTAACTTACCAATTGTTACTTTTTTAACCTGTGCACCATTTCATGGTTTTTAAATCTCTGTTTAGTTTGTTTATAACCTATATAACCCGTCTTTAACTTGAGCATTTGTCTGAGACTGAGACACATTCGCTTTGTTTGACATGAACGTTGACCGATTATTTGGAAATTAAGCAAAATTAAGTTTCAGCTTATTTTTTCTCGATGTACGTTTTTGTTTTATCTAAGAAAAGAAGTCGTTTTCATAAGAATTAGCTAAACAGTTGCAAGGAATTGAAGAGTCAAAGTAGTTTTAAATTTCTAAGTTTCTTGTTTGAAAAGCTAAACTGTTATTTTCATACAAACCTTCAGTGCTGATAACTGTTTGGCGTAGGCAAAAGATTTTTAACACAAATTCATACAACTTTTCGAAACTGAAGTCCAACGTTTTGTAGCTTAAGATTTCATCGCAAACGTCTCGTGATTAATTATTCAGTCAATTTAAAAACATGCTATGCCTACTTCGTTTGTTTCTCTAACAACAACGGTTGCCCGGCATATTGTCTGCAGAGTTCGAAACGTTTTGAAGACTGACACAGTTTTCCAATTTGCCACCAACAGGGCGTCACGAAAATATCTCAACTTTCAACAGTTCGAACATCTGTCGATTACAGCGACAAATGCGGAACGCAGTGGGCTTTCAGAGAATGAAAATTGTTTAAATAAGTAATTTGTTTACAAAACTTTGGATTTAGAATGATTCGAAATGCCTCTCTTGAATTGTAAAAGAGATAGTGCTGTGCTTGTTTAGCCGTTTAGCGAAATAAAAAGATTCTAGAAAGACTTCCTGTTGTTGGGCGCGTACAAGTCTTTAAAAGTCAACAGTTTCGTTTCAAGAAAAAAGTATTCTCTTTTCGCCAACTATGTATTAGCGAGTTAATTGTTTAGAGCTAGAAACAATAAACACAAATAGAAGTAAAAATAAGAATTAGAAAAAGCAAAAAGAAATTAAAAGAAACAATGAAACACTAACTTTGAAGTAAAGATAGAAACAGAAATTTGTATAATTAGACTGCTTGCGGTATTTATAGCCAATGCAAACTTTAATGCAAGGTGATAGTCACAATAGGTGTGAACAGTATCAACTGTTATTCTTTATCAGGTATGATATAGAGGAGTTAAATTTGGAAAAAATTGAAAACTTTTAAGTTAAAACTTAAAAGTAAAATTTTTCCTAAATTTTACGAGGAAAAGTGCAATTACATGTTTATGACATCAAGGGCATAAGTCTTTATTTTTCACGTTATCGAAACCAGAAAGCGTAGCCTTACTTATTTTATTTATTCCAAGTTTTTTAGTTTGAAAACCTTTTCAATCTCCTCAAACATTCGAATCTCTTCGGAAACGGTTTAAAAACGTTTCTAAGGCATTTTTAAGATATTAAAAATTGTCGGGAATTCGGACATACTCGGCAATATTCGGGAATCTTCGCAGGTCTTCAAAAATTTTCGAAAATGGGTAGAAAACGTTCATAAGGCATTTTTTAAGTTTTTTTTAAACATTTCAGAAAATCTTCGGAAAATTTCGGAAGTATATCAGTGCCCAATCAGCGCCGAAAAATTTTGCCCTGAATTAAAAAAATGCCCCCGTTGCTATCCAATCAAATCGAAGTAAATTTGCCCTTTGTATTATAACAATTGCAATAAAGAAAGCCGTGTTTCGCAATTGGGGTAGATGTAGATTAGCGGATTCCGTCTCAAAACATTGCCTAAGTACAAATTAGAGGAGTTCAATGGCTTTTGAAGTAATTGAAAAACCAAACTTTTTGTTTTGTTACAGAAATTCCTCGTTTTGTCACCCCACTCCCCGCTGAAATGAAACGTAACAGTGGTAGTGACATCTTGATTCCAAATTACGCTACAAAAGGTCAACTGACATGGTACAAGAATGCGGTAGAGGCCAGTAAACTCGGCAACCCTCGCCTGACAATGTTTGACAATGGGTCGCTTTTGATACAAAATTTGTCTTCGTTCGATTCAGGGATGTATCAGCTATTTGCCAGAAACCAAGGGATGGAAAACAGTGACATTGTTCGACTCAACGTTGAAGGTAAGACAAAATCACGCTACCAACGATAAACTAATATGCCTGAACAATGATAAATTAATGGAAATTTGATTTTGTTGTCACAAGCTTCGTTTTCCCGGAAGAAAAAACTTCTGAATCCCTAATGGTAATCGAAGCCATGACCCTCTGATTACCGGTCAGATGCTCTACTCACTGAGCTACAGGAAAAAGGTATTCCATCTACGGAACCGGTTTAAGGGACCTGTTCCCCATGTGATTCCTGTAGCTCAGTCGGTGGAGCGTCTGCCCTGTAATCAGAGGGTCATGGGTTCGAATCCCGTTATAGGAACTCAGAAGTTTTTTCTTCTGAGAAAAAGAAGCTTGTGAAAACTTGAACAACTCTTCCACAGAAATTATCCAAGCTGATAAACTTTCGCATAATGACAAAATAACTTGCCTCGTTTGGAGAAGATTTTTACGAAATTTTTTAGTCTGAAGGTTAAACTTGGTCGTCGGAGAGAAGTTGATATGGGATTGAAAGGATAGGGAGAGGGTTTCGGAAGGTGCCGGGCCGGGTTGGGAGCGAGGGAGAAAAAGGCGTTGCTAGCATGCACCTGAGGTGCGAATTTCCTTGGGTGATCCGGTGAGACAAAACAGGTGTTATTCTTAGCGTAACCCCTAAGTTCTGAGAAACTTTTATGTCCATTTTGAAAAACTTTGATGATTTCATATGACAGTTAGCATAAGGCCACTCAACAAAACATATATAATTTGATTGAACTAGATCAAACAGATGTAAACAAAAGACAAATAAAGAGGCCTAAAGCGATTTAAATAGCTTGATTGACTGCAACGGCTGCAAGAGGCTGGGTACTTCAGTCATTCTGTGGGCTCGTCATTCACTCGAGGATAAATGAAATTTGAAATCTTGATCGTTCATGATCAACCCTTTTTCCTGATGTTGTATTGTTTCTTAATAATAATATTTATAACATTAATAATAATAGTAATAATAATAATAATAATAATAGTAGTAACAATAATAATAATAATAATCTGTTGCGCATGCTTCATTGGGAGATGCTTGCATGTGCCTTACAAATAAAATATATACTGAAGAAGCTTGCTTGGACCCTAAGAAACTTAACTAAGCCGTAAACTTTAATAGAGGCGAGACTTACTCGTTTGCAATCTCCGATCAGAAGATAAAAATTAAACCAGACATGAACAACAAGAATACATTTGCTTCATGATCCTTACATGAGACTAACGGTGGTCGTTGTGTTCGCCTTTCATTACAGAACCACTCGTCTCAAGTTGCGCCGGCCTCGTGTGTACGATACGCGTTTTAAACTCCCCTCCCACCCCCTCGGCTACTCAGCCTACAACACAAACTCCATCAACTGTTCCGTCGCTTTCGGTGTGCCGGTCAACTGCCCCTGTTGCTATAGTTACCAGTTATATCAGGCCAGTTATATCACCGCATAAGGCAGTTTGGACTTCAGAACAACAAACGTTTTCCATTTCTCCAACTACAGAAGTTGTGGACGGTGCTTCAACAGAAGCTACAAAGTATGGTGACTCAGGAAAAGGTGAGGCCAGGATAAGCTCGTTTTTTAGTCTCAGCAAAGTTCGTACAGTTTTTGCTCAAATTTAATTCCCAATAAGACGGACACCTCGCTATAACAACGAAAACGAACATATTGCTAGGAGTTAATGTACTTTTTTTGTTTAACACTTTAAATTAAAGTGTATACATATGTAAAGCGAAAAATCTAATTACTTCGGTGGATAGACCTTGCTAAGAAAGAAATAACGGTGACATTTTTTTTTGAAAATCTTTTATGGTAGTCAAGATAATATAACGTTTAAAGTCAGTTTCCGACTGATGACGTCGTAGCAGTTCCAAAAAAAACTTGCAATTTTTTTAAAAACTGGCGCCAATTCATAATATTTTGATGAATCAAAGACAAACCTGGACTGATGACCGGTACCTCGAGCTCGAAATACATCAGCAGCCCAACTTTGGCTTAAATTCATCCAAAGGTTATGGATTGGCGGCAGATTTTAATAAATGCAAATTTGCCCGTCCAGCTAGTGACGTCATCAGTTGCAAACATTAAATGTTAATATTTCAAAACCCATAAAAGATTTTGACAAAAATTCTTCAAGGTCTATCCAATGAAGTAATAAAATTTTACGCTTCATATGCTCTTTAATGATTGTTGACAGTAATCAGTACGTTTCAATTTCGTAGCCGGAATGAGCTTTTTCGCAAGTTCGTTTGTTTAGACATCTCATTCTTTTCACATTCTTTTACATCTTTTCCTTTTTAGGACGGAACAAAAACAATTTTTTTGACCGCAAACTGCGTTTTCTTTGTCTTCCGCCATCTTGTTGTTCGACAGAACATTTACTATCTATAGATAGAATAATCACTCGCTAAGATAGAAATGCATTTGGGTTCGGTCTCGCGAGTGTTTGTTTTAACGAGAACATATTTGGTATATCGATCCCTTCTTTGCGAGAGCTCTGTAAAAATAAAGCTTGTCTAACAACCCTACATTTCTTGTTTACCAGATAATTTGACCAACTCTTTGATGTACCCGCTGATAGCTGGTGGTGGTGCGATCTTACTGGTTGTCGTAGTCACGTTGGTTGCCGTATGCACCAGGAGAAAATGGTTGGTTTTCTAAGATCTAGAGAATATGTGTGTGGCTTTTTGCAGTGCTGTCATGTTTGTAGATGCAACCTCATGTATGCGTATAAAAATGTTGGGAGCCTCTAACAAAATCCTTTTAACCCCTCCCCCCCTTATTAGCCTTAGTGGATCCACTCACCCGAAACTCCTCAATATTTCATCCCCTTTTAGTGGTCTCTAATCTAGTGTACTCTTCCCTTAAAACTCTGCAAGCGGATCCGTCGTTACCTTTAGTTCTTTGAAGTAATTGTGTGGCTTTTTGAATTATTTCAGGTTGAAAAGAGCGAGCACAGATCAGTCAAAAGAAGAGTTAGAACTCTCCGTCCTACCCAGGTGAAAAACAACATCCTATTGATATCAACTACTAATACTTAATTTTCATTGCATTTCACTGCATCCGCCGCCTGGCTATCCCAGTTGGTTAGGCGCCAGTCTTTCGTGCGGGAGGCTCGGATTGGATTTCCGGTGCCGGACCTACACTCAGGGTCTTAAAAGAACTGAGGAGAAGCTGCTGTCTTTGCTTCAACATCTGCGATTGATCAGACCTTTGCGTCTTCTCGCAAAGGACAGTAAGCCGCAGGTCCTGGGTAGCAGACCTCGAAGGGGACCTCGTGACTCCTCGAGTCAAAGCGTAATAAAACAAACGAACAAATCAAATGGAATAATCACAGTCTGACGTCAGTTAGGAAATGCTCTGCCTTGACTCGTTGGATCTGTCTAATCCACAGATATCCACCTAGCTGCCAACCAAAACATATGATCTCGTTAATGCAATTTCTTCATCACGAAAATTATTTTGAGCGTATACGATACGTCAAACTTGACTATTAGAGAGTTTTTGCAGAGAATGTGAAAATATATAAATAAGTGATCCTTCTATTGAATTTAAAAACATTCCTTCATACTTGTAAATATTTTTCTAGTTGGAGGGGGTGAACAGACCCATCATTGTGCACACAAATTTAATTTATTGCTAAGTACAAGTTTGAGTTTGTTACAGTAGCTACAGCTTGTGCTAATGGTAATTTTAACCATTTCTTTACAGAGCTAGCAGCTGCAGTATGGTTAACTCAGGTGTGTGGAGAGTAATATTCTTAACAGCAATGTCTTTTTTTTTGGTCAAGTTTCCGATTTAAAAATTATTGTCACAATCCAGTTGTAATATGATCTCTTTGAATCACCTACGTGTATTTTATCTAGGCATGTTTCTAAAATACCGTCGGAGATCAGTTCAATTTCGTATTAATTCTTGCTTTTTACCTGCATGACGTCATAGCCGCCATGTTGGCACGTCCTTGAAGAAATGAATTTTGATGATTTAGGACACCAACATGGCCGCTTCGTCTTTTTTCTTTAATGTCTCATGGAAACTGTTTGATTGTTTGTTCACTTTGTACAAAATCTGAGACGGATTGTTGTATCTTTTTTGTATGAATGTTTAAAAGGGACAGTTGCACGGCTTCTGAAAAATGTAGCTAGCAATAAATAAAATAGAAAAAAAAAATTCAAATGATCACCCAGCTGGGAGGAGTGGGGGTGGAAATGATGCGGTTTCACTTTTTTACTTAACTAGACCATATTTTCTTTAACAAGTGCAAAGTAAAACCTGGCCCTATGAATGAAATCTTCATCCAATTGAATAAGATGCTGTTATACGAGATAATTCTTCCAACACCATCGAACCTTTTAATTTCCTCCTACCCATAATGCAGTGGTACAGAAGCTCATACAAGTATTGTGTATTGTATCTTGTATATCTGTAGAATATAAGTACCTCATTCATTATTTCATGTTTTTTTTCTTTTTTAAAACCAGTAACAATTTTATAACTTAACTCTAAAACTCTAAAACGTTTTCGGAGCACAGTTCCTTCCTCAGTAGATAAAAACATTGAATGAATAACAATGTATAGAATAAACTGCATAAAAATTCAGTATACATTGAAGTGCAAAAGAACGTTTGTCTGAAGACAAAGGCTGTTGAACAAAGGGAACACCCAAGGGGAATAGAACTGGCGTAAGACGACTACATCAATAATAAAGCAAAACAAAAGATGAAGCCAGAGCAACAAAATACAAGAGAAAAGCTATATAGCATTGGACACAACAAGCAACTAATAAGTTTCAACCGTAAAAGAAAGTTCCACTATTTAAAGTGATGTCAGCGTATAATATTCGGTTAAACACCGATAAAAAAAAAAGATTATTTCCAATATGAATTCACCTAACTAAAAATATGGTTTTGTTAAAATGAACTCAGATAACAATCTAAAAACAAACTTAGTTCTGCTCAACGATTACTGTTTCATGGCTGGTTGCATAAACTCGGCTTTGCTGCTCATGACAAATATAGTCTGCGTTTGATCTATATATGGCCACTGCCTCTGCTACCTGGCGCTCCATGCAGGGGCTTAGCATAGGTATTTACCACCTGAAATCTGTAGCACTCTGGATTGCCTTTGTTCTCCGGGTGTACCGCGGCTAGGTGTTTAGCAAATGCGTTGTTGCTGTCCTGTTTCTTGATCTCTTTCGCATGCTCTTGTGTTCTTGTGTATGCTGAGTATCCAGTTTCTCCGTGGTACTCTGCTCTGAGGTCGTTCTTCTCACATAGTTTACATGACCCTTTGTACAGGGCACCACTTCTATGGTGCGAGGTGCTAGAGTTCCCTTCTCCTGTAATGCATAGTAGACAGTCCTGTTGTCTGCATGGTTTGTTAGCTGCCAGGTCTGTCCTCACAAGTTTCTGCCGTAACGATGTTCCTGCTGTTTCCACCACCCTCATTTTAACGTTAATCCGTCTTCCTTCTTCTTGTAATACCTCATTCAATAATTTTCTAACGGGTGCTTTTTGTATTCTTGGGCGTAGGTTTCAAGCACCACAAGGATGAGACCTCCAAACTAGAGAACGTTTTTGTAACCACCGATGGGTTGTACGCTCAGATAGACAAAGAATCTGAACACA
>JAOBRD020598758.1:0-15800 GCA_027575215.2 Hydrozoanthus sils
GGACAACAAGATTTGGCTTTTTGGTTTTAATGGTTAGGACAAAATTTTTTCTTTCAAAATCTGCTTAAAATCCACGATTATATTCTTCAAAATACCCTGAAGAATGTAAACGAAACTCAAATGCACACGAAGCGCGCGTGCTAGAAACAGAAAAAAACTTAAATTTTGTCCTTTCTTTGAAAAATGAAATGCATTTTTTCCCTATCTTCTGTTAAATACTCAAACAACTATCCCCCTTAGGGTCGGTGTCTAGCTCTAGATATATACCTCGACGCTTCGCGTCTCGGTACATATCCACCGCTATTCACCTCCCCTTCAGGCGATAGTTGTTAATTATCCTGACGCGCGCTTGTGTTTCGGAAATTCCGAATTGGCTTATTAGCACTGCAGTTCGATACTTACGAACGCGGCACTATACGCTGCCGCCTCACGAAACTCGCCTTTTGGGTCAGATCGCTCGTTGGCAAATAGTCAGTCCGGTCCGATTTTTAAACTGTAACGGCGTTTAAGTGCATTTATAAACATTTTGAGACGAATTTATGGGCTTTATAGCCATAAAATCCGCACGCCCTTACTGCATTCCGTTAGTACGAATCTGAGTATCTCTGTAAGCGGCAGAATACGACGAATTCCTTTGTGTTTATCAAGTTTTGATTAAAAAACGCCTATATTTGTCAGCGAGTTTTTTAAATGTTGTGGCAGTTTTTTACAATTTTGTTCTGCAAAGTTTAACAAGGAATTGTCAAGAAGGACGAAATATAACATGTTTCATTAATGTTTGTGTGAAATTTAGTTGAAGGTTAGGCTAGCTAGTACATGTTAAACTTTTCCATTTCATTTTGGGTGAGAAGTGTGAATAACTTTGTATAAAAAAATCTGAAAGACACTAAAAGGCGCTACTAAAAGCTGAAAGAATGAATTGATTGTTCGTGCCAAAATTAACCAAGAAAAAAAATTGTTTTGAAACCATTCTTCCGCCACTGACCAGTAAACAACCACGCAATTGAGTGAAAATTTCCCGTTAAGCTATATGCGCTTTGCAGACAGAATTCGTGAGCATCTTTATATCTGGCTTTTGAAACAATGGTTTTCTGAAACGAGAAGCTTTAATTTTAACACAAATGGTCAAAATTTTTCTTAAAATTTGCAGTTAGTCTTAGCTTGCTCCTTTCCTGTTTGGATAACAATGCAATTAATATCAATTCTGTTTGAGAAAGTCGACGCGTGCTTTTAGTTCGTTTCATAAGTGAAGAAGACAATGGTTGCAGGTGCAATGAAAACAAAATTTGCATGTTAAGGCAATGTGAGACGATTGCTTAAACCTCTTCAGTCCAAGAAATTATTCGTTTTTCAGAGTCTATGTTTATAGTTATTGACATTTTTGTAGTTCCACGACCAGTCATTGCACGGAGTCATTGCACGCATCGGACGATCAGCAATTCCAGAATAAAAACAACATATACTGACACTGGTTTTAAGTTTCAATAGGTTGTAAAAACCGATAACGTAACGAAAAAAATATTCGCTTGTTCTAATTCAAAATCTTGATTTGGTTGGTTCATAATGGTGATTTGTAGCAGCCGTATTTCGAGTTTCGAAACTTTCACAGAAGGGGGACAAAATCCGCGGAGGGGAGACCGAATCCGCTAGCGGATATGGTCTCCGGGGGACAACATACGCTAGCGGATTTGGTCCGGGGGGACCCAAATCCGCGGGTAACCAAATCCGCTGTGACACCGGTAATTTTTAGGAGATGCTATGGAAAACCTAGTTAAACGTAAACCCAGAGCCTGATATTAAATTCTTGTGTTAGACTGCTTGCAGTCCCTTAATTTAATCAATTGGTATTTTAGACCGAGAGGTATTTAGTTACGGTGAGAACATTTTTGCCTTGGAATTTTTTGGTTATTTTTGGGACTTTTCCGACGTGACGGTCATCCCTACCCTTTTAACCCCGGAGAATTCCCTCCCCCTCCCCCCCGACCAACTTAAAACTATAGTTTAGTTACGTATGTATCGAGTTAGATTTACTTCAAAACTAGTTTTTTTAGAATACAGACATCTATTTGTTAGACTGACCGTTTTTCGTTAATGTTAAGTACTGTATTTCTGTCACTTTTATAATGCATAACACACCAAATAAAATATTTATTGTTTATGATGTCCTATTGGACCACCAATTTTGTCTTCAATATCTTTCAGTTTCCAGAGCTATAGGCAACAGGCACTTTATGCCCCCATCCCCCACCCCTTCCCTCCCTGGTTGCTTCGGAAGACATGGTTTCAATACGGTTAAGAAGCTAAGACTTCTTGCAAGCGTTAATGCTGAGGTTATATAGCAATTTTAGAGCATACAAATTGAGTTTGGCTGAAAAAGAAAGATGTTTAAGTAATCAGGTGAATGACAACCTTTTATTAAAACCATTGGGTGTCACTGCTGCAAGTTTTGAAAGGTAATTTGTGTTCTTAATGCTTTCTTCATTCATTGAACCATCAAGCTTCATAATGCCACAAATTTGCATGTTGTTGAAAAAACAGTCCTGGAAAGTTCAAATAAGGTGCTGCTGAAGTGAAGGGTACAGCATCATTGAGTTCAACATCTCTTGTAATTAGTTGAAACTGAATATCGAATGACAGAGTTATGAAGACTTGATGGCATCATGTCAATCATAGTTCTAATCTCATGCTTGTCACAGAAGTAATTGATATTAATTGCAAAAAGATAAAGTTTTTATAGTACTAAGTCATTTTAGTAATTTGTCATTTTGTGGTCTATTGTAAGGGCTTCTATAAAACATTGAGAGCGTCTGATTTGGATGCAGATTATAATAACCTTTCTCATTCAGTCAGCTACTCCCATCTTGCTAATAGTTTGGAATGGTCAACAGTCTTTTGATTGGTAAGCAGACCAATATTGATAAATAACAGTACCAAAACATTGTACTGTTTTATAAATGATCCATATTCTTTGGTTCAAAGCCCATTTTCAACCTTCTCCTTACAACTGCTGGTGTATCAAACAATGCTGACTACAAAAAATCCAGCATCTTCTAACCATCACAACAGTCAGTGTGGTTGACTTCTTTGTACATCACTACAAAATCACAGCTGCAGTGATAGACAAAGAAGAAGTTGACTGGTGATATCACTAATCTTGGATGATTTAGCTTGATGATGCTTCTGGTAAGTCTCCACTCTGATTGCTAAAGAAATCATTGGTCTTGAATATTGTGGGTGGCTCCCATAACTGAGAAGATGTATCTTTGGGGGGTGTCACAGATTTTTTCTGAAACGATGACAGAGTTTCGAGTTGATTTTAATGAAAAAGTGGTATTAACAATAAGTGATATTACATAAATAACGAAAACAATAATGATATTAACAGTATTTATAACATATATAATAATATAACATATACTTTGAGCTGATTGGATAACAGCAGCGGCATTTTTTCTTAATCCAGGGCAAAATTACTTAGTGCTAATTGGTCACTGGTACACTTCCAAAAATTTCCAAAGATTTTCCGAAAATTTCAAAAAGTCTCAAAAATGCCTTAGAAACATTTTCTGAAGATTTTCGAAAATTTCCAAAGATTTCAAAACGTTTCCAAACACCTGTGAAAATTTTCCAAATTTTTTCGAAACCAAAAAAATGCTTAAAAACGATTTCAAACCTCTTATGAAGATTTCCAAATTTTTTCAGAAGCTGTAAAGATTTTGTTTCATTTGGGAGAAATGTTAAGTTATGCAATTGATGCTTTCTCATGGGATCCCATGGAGAATGAAGAATTTTGCCCTTGATGTTATAAACATGTAATCACCTGGTTCCTCATAAAATTTAGTATTAATATCACTTTTGTTTTCAATTTTTTCCAAATTGCCCTCATTGCGAAGTGACTCGGACAATTTGGGAAGAAGTTGAAAACACTCATGAAATTAATCCTTAATTTTACTCAGCCCCATGTGATTACCTATACTAATGGTAATAATAATTATAATAACTATAAAAATAACACCAATAATAGTAATATGAACAGTTTTATGTAAAATGTGCAATTTCCAAAGAAGCTTTTATCTGACATTGAGGATAAGGATGTTTTAGAGGCTATGAAAGCTATTGCACAGCATTGCAATGTAATTATTAAAAAAACGATAAAAAATGCCCTAAAAGGTTACACACAGGTTTCTAGAACTTATCAATCACTACAACATAGCTGTAGCATCTGGCCTTTCACTTCAGGCTGGTCCGGTTGTTTGACGTCCAATAGATTGCACATGAAATAGTTATTTTTCAAGTGTCAGGAACTTGTCAATTGTACTGTGATGAATGGGAACTTCAATAGCAATAGTGATTCAGCCTTTGGATCCGATGAATGAACTATCTCTAAAAAGCAGCTGTCTTTAATAGATCAGATATGAGATTCATAAGTACACTCTATTTTATATTAATTGGAGTCTGTTTAGAAATTAGTCAAAAAAAACAACTGCAAACTCATATATCTTCATTTTAATTGCCAAATTATTCAAATATTTGATTTTTTATGAGCACCTTTTAGCTTCTCTAGAGAAATTTTCCTGATTAACCAAGTCAGCATGCATGTGGTCTAATATCCTTTGTTTAGATCACTTTAATACTTTTTTTTGCTGGACTCAAACTATTTGAACAAAATTGGGCTACTCTAGATCTCAGAAAGGTAGAATGCTGTCAAAAAACCCTGGGGGTGCAACCATATATATGAAAAGTAAATTATTAAGCAGACTGTACTGAAGATGAACAGCAAAATTCTCCGAAACTAGTTCAACGAAAAGTATGGGCTCTAGTTGGGAGAATTTGCAAGAACAACTAAGACTGACACCGGTTAATTAAAACACAGAACTTCAGCAATTTATAGTTTGGCTGCTGATATATCTCAAAGCACATAGATCCTAAGTCCAAACTTGGCTCAAATTCATCCAAAGGTTATGGCGGCAGATTTTTAAAAAAATGTAAACAAGTCAGAACCACTAACTAGTGGCATTATGAGTTGAAAACATTAAATGTTATATCTCAAAAATCCATTGAAGATTTTAACAAAATTTTTTCACCATTATTCTTCATTTAGCAACTGAAGGTCTTTCTTCAGTCTGTGGTAACAAAGTTTTTCACTTTGAATGCACTTTAAATTAATCATTACCAATGGCAAATTTTAAGTTGCTGCATGCAGATGCTTGACCCTTGGTCAGAGAAAATTAAATTTTTAAGTTCATCTAAAAGTTGCAATGAATTGTATTTTTAGAATTACTCAATGATGCACTGAACATTTTCTACAAAATATACAGAAAAAATGTTTTTGAAAACCAACCTGTCTGAATCCTGGAACAGAAATAGAACTTAAAACTTTCTTGAAAGAATTTGTCCCAATCTCCCTTTCTGCAATTATCACTTTATCTTCTACTTCATCCACATTTTTCTTTACAGTATTAACAAATACCTGGGTGAACAGAAATCAAAAATTAAATTCAAGGACAGCATAGTATATATTTAGCATTGGTGGGGCTAAGCTAATGCACAAAGCATGAGGGCACAAGTGTGAAGGAGCTTGATTTCTGTGGAGTCCAGGTAATTTGCTCCCCTGGAAAATTTTGAAATTTCGAACTTCTAAGATTGCCAGAAATGCATTTCTTCAATCAATCCAAATGAAATTTTGTCAAATTTTTCATTGTAATTTTTGTTTATTTTCTCTACAAAACCTTAATAGTTGTTAAAAATATAAGCATATAATATGTACGCACCAGATACATATAGTTACATTTCTTAATGTAGTTTATCAAAAGACAAAATTGCTGAATAAATCACTATTTCCAAAGTCTGTTTATCACAAGAATTGTATAAAAAGTCAGTAAAATACACTTAAATTGCTTAGCGCTCCAGTGCAACAATCTTGTATTGTTTTTAAATTGAAACCATTTGATACGATTATCTTTTCTTAGCAATTTCTTTTTTTTAACCTCTTAATTTTCAAAAAAAAGTCTATTTATCCATACTGGTGCTCTTTTAAGAAATGTAACAAGTGTTTCAAACCAAAAATCAAAAAATTCATTTTCAAACACTTCTAATTTCAATTTTTTTGGGAGTACAACTTTTAGTCCTAGAAATTAAAGGTGGAACAATTTTTGTACTTACTTCCAAATGGTCAATCTTCCTAAATATTTCTGGCAAACCATCACATTTCGACAATAGTTCTGGCAAAGCAGTGTTTAACACATCTGATGAATCATTTCGAATCTTCAAAACAAAAGCCACATACATAAAATGATGATAGTCATATAAAAAATCATATATATGATAACATGAATTGGATTCTATCTGGGGCAACCGAAGTAGAACAAACACACTACATTTTCAGGCCTGGGTGCAGTATTTCAAAGGGTGATTAGCACTAACCCAGTTTTAAATTTTTAACCTACATTTCTTGTTTTCCAGAGAAAGGTTTGAGCTGCAGTAATTTCAGACATAACAATTTTTTTTTGGATAATCTAAATTGTTTTTTTAGTGAACATAAATCTTTCCTTTGAGAAAAAGTATGCAGTTAGTGACAGCATGTGACTCAGGCAAAACAGATTTAGTTATATTTGTAGCTCAAAAGGCACAAAATCAATTACAAAGGAGGCCCAAGGAGGAAAGCTTGGAGTTAAGTGCATAGGATATTAAAATCACATCTGTCAGATATTGTTCGGACAACTGTGACAATCAATTGTTTTACAGTAATAGATCGCTACTGCTCTGATTGCATACATTGCCGGAAGTCTTAGATATGTTTTCTTGATTAAACAGAAACAATTTAAAATATTCTTTAAAATTCATGTCAGTTGTCACCAAGTGTCTCTTTTATCCTATACATGATTCCGAGAAACCAGTATTATTTGTGCAAGTAATAAAAACACAGCTGGGCAAAGGCAACAAATTTGTCGCTGCTTGTGTTAGGAACGCCTTCTACAAGTGGATGGTTACTTCAGACATTCATGGGGCATGACACAGTGACGAGGGCCCAAGAGGCCTTTCACCACAAAAATGATTGTTGGAATTGTAGCTTAACCCAGGGTTAAATTTAACCAGCATTTGAACAAACCTGCCCAGGTATCTGTAAAAACGACACAAAAAAATTATACTGGATTTCAGGATGATTTGAGGAGATAATCTGCTGGCTCCTAGTTTATGATTAACACTGAGTTTCACTGATTTATTGTTAATTTTGAAATAATATTGGTAATCTTTCCCTTTTAGAAAGATTGATCCAAAAATTGCACCAACCAATTTCTTGGCAGTGACAGTGTGTTGTTAGTTCAGGGTGTTTGCAGGACAACTCTCACTAAACGATCCCGGAATTGTCGCTAGCCCCCGATAAGGACGTTAAACAGATACATATTTGGCCAGATATATTTATTTGTCCTTTGTTGTTTACTGCTTATGGGATGACCTTTTGTTTTGCATGTTAAGCAGAACGTATAAACCCCAGTATTAAGTAGCAAAAGTACTAGATTTGAGTGAAGCCCTGGATCACTTCAAAATAAAGGCATAACTACCAAGTGCGCGAAAGGCTCAATAAAAGAAACGAATCACAAAATCAGCGCTAATGGCTTACAGGTACATGCGCAAATCACGATAGAGTAGACAAAGATTTCTGTACTTACTGTATCTGCTAAATGTGAAAATTCGTCTAATCGAGCGAGCATCTCCTCGATTGTATTTTCGATAACACTTGACTAGAAAGCAAAAGATATAACTCGTAAGTTGATAGAGTATTTTACTAAAAATTTCTTATAGATTTTGAAAAATAAAATTTAAAATCGTGACTGTAGAGCACTGTCAGAGAAGGGTACAAGATGTTACAATAACACTAATTCATATAAAAACATTTTACCAACCTCATTAGTAACATCAACTTGACAATATCGAGCAAAATCGGAAGCACATTTTTCCAAGTTAAGCTCTTTTTCACCGTGACATTTATTACTGTCTAATTCACCTTCTGTACTTTCCGCCATTGTGTTTACGAAATCCGCTGGTACGGGTACGGGCGCATGCGGTGTGGACAGCGGATACTTCCATTGCGGCAACGTCGCTCGGCGTTGTGTTAGATTAACGCACACTTTGCAAGAGAAACTGTGTGTTTCTAATTTTTCATCTTCTTGAATCGCGGACATCTTAACCGCCACAATGGTAATTATTTGCTAGAATTATACTTCAGTTGTTCCTTTCCAAGTTTCTAACTCTGTTTTGTCGGTTTTATGTTGCAGACGGTGGGAAAGAGTTCGAAGATGCTTCAGCATATTAACTATCGCATGCGATGCACATTGCAAGATAGTCGCTGTTTTATTGGAACATTTTTAGCGTTTGACAAACATATGAACGTCATTTTAGGAGATACCGATGAGTTCAGGAGAATTAAGCCAAAGAGCAGTAAGGCACCAGAAAGAGAGGAAAAAAGAGTTTTAGGACTTGTTCTTCTCCGAGGAGAACATTTGGTCTCGATGACAGTTGAAGGGCCACCGCCGAGTGAGGTAAGAAAAGTCGTTGTTTCAAAATAATGAACTGCATTTAGATCGATCCAAGCATTTGAACAAGAACTTTAAGAATTAAGTACGATAACCTTTTCAATATGTCTGAAAATGACTTGATGTGTTATGAGCCGTGAGTTGACAACTGCAGAATCAGCATCTTAGTTAAACTATTAGAGAACATGTAGGAAGGAGAGCTGCAAGTTTGAAAGTGAACGTGTTGATGCATTCTGTTTAATCGTTACAATCCCCAGATTTGCGTTTAAAAATGGCAGAGTTTAGAAATAGCATTCCTTGCATTAAATTTAAAAGGTAGACAGTGCAATTTCCGGACCTAGGACTGATGTGGGACAGATTTAGAGGTTAAGTGGGCAGTGTCTCCATCTTTTTCAAAGTGCTGGCAGCACTAACAGCTTTTCTACCTTCTAATCCTCAACAGGACAGGGCCAAGTTACTGGGCTCCAATGCTGTCCCAGGAACTGGTGTTGGTCGTGCGGCTGGTCGCGGAGTATCAGTACCAGTTGCACCAACCATCCAAGCACCACCAGGTATAAATAGTTATCAGCCAGTTAAAAATGTTTTTGAATTTGGGCCAAATTGCCATACTCACCCATTCTTTATTAAGCCTTCGAAGCTATCGATCTTCAGATCAAAATATTGGAGGTAAACCATGCTTTACAATCAACCAAAAAATCTCAAAATCACTGTTAGGGTTAGGAGTAATGGTGAGGGTTGGGTAAAGAATATATCTTTTTATTCTTGAAATGAAAATGTGGAGTTTGGTGAACATTAAACTGCATGAAAATGTGAAGTTTGTCAGCCATTTCTGTATGCATAATTAAGTATTGGTGAGTTTGGAAATTTTGCCTTTCTTTCTCATTGGTCAATGGCCCAACTCAATCATGATCTACAAATAACTGTTTACAAATACAATAAAGCTCATGTGTTGTTTCAACTGCCTGTTAAAAAGAATGGCTCATTTTTCAGAATTAGCGAAGGCATATTTTATCAATTTCCTAAAGAAAAAACAGTAACAATGCCAAAAAAACTGCAAGCATTGCACTTAAATGTGCTTGTGCAGTATTGGAATAAAAGAAATATTATTTGAAGGAAGAGGAGTTTTTAATGTCAAATTAAAAGCTAGTAACTATACTGAGAAAAGTTTATATGCAGAAGACAAAGTTCTACAATTTGGCCAATGATTATGTAGGATTTGAAAAAGATTATTGTTTGTCATTGCCTTTCAAACTAATTATTTGCATTCTACTGGCCACTAACAAACCACATTGTTCTGTGATTGCCAAATCAAATAATTATTGTTTGTTATCGGTTTGAATCGCACTTTTAAAATGTTATCATATTGTGCTTTGCAGGCCAGTTCTGAAAGTAAAGTTCATGGTTTTTCTGGGCTGTCCAACCTTTACTTTATTTCTTCTGTAAACCAGTTTCACTAAAGCATGATAATATAAAAGTTTCAATATAAAAGTTTGATAATTTCAATTAAGAAGAGATAATTACAGGAGCTAATAATTATGAATTTGTTGTTACGAAAAAGTTATAGGAATATTATACAACAGTATTAGCTGTCATTCAATAGTGCAATCTGCTTTACCTCACAGGTTTGGCTGGACCAGTGAGGGGAGTTGGAGGGCCTTCCCAACAGATCATGACACCACAAGGCCGTGGAGCAGGTAAATTTTTTTTTCATACTCCAAATGTTCAGTTGCATTTTAATGTTGAAACTATAAGAATCCCATTTTCTTAGTTTGCAACCTATTTTTATAGTCTGACAAGTCTCACCAGATGTGGTCATATAGCCAAACAGGGGATCTCTCTGTCTGATAAGTGCGAATCATCATTCGTCAAACCCAAAATTTTCAGTTTTCATGTTGGTTTATCAATTTATTTGTATTGTGTTTTCTATCTCTGGAGGTTCAGTTAATTAAGGTAAAGTAATACCAAACAGTGCTAATTAAAATGTTATTGAAGAAGGTAGTGAATTGGCAGGTAGCTTACCCATTGTTGAACAATAAGATCTTAGGTTTGACTTGGGGAAGTGTACGTCTATTTGTTCCTTGTGCTTCATTTTTTCTGTAACATTTTCAGTTGGAAAACTCTGTTTATCTTAGATTTGCAATCATGAAGTGCAAGAATTAAGTTTGTTTTCTGTACTGAGTACTGTCATCTTGTTTTTGAAATTTTCGCTATTCACTGCATACCGAACAACAGACAGTAAATTTTTTGGTTTGAAGATATACAAACAAAACCAAGCTAACTACAGACAAACACGTTCATCCAGATTAGTGTCTGTAAACAGAAAGAATAATGCCCCAATCTATGTTATTCACAGGTGGCCCACCACAGCAGATGCCACCTGGGGGAGGACCATTACCACAAGCAGCAGCTGAAAGTGGCCCTCCACGTGGCATCCCACCACCGATGCGACCTCCAGGGCCACCAGGAGGTAAAAATAGAATTAGCATTCAGAAGAACTTATTTTATATTACATTTTAGTACTCTGGCAGGGTTTATAGAAACAAACATTTTTTGACTTCCTTATCATTGTTTTTCTACTAAATCAGTAGTTGAAAGTGCAGTGGCCGAGTGGTAAGTGTGTTTGACTCCCAAGTTCGAGCCACGGTCAGACCACTGTGTTGTGCCCTTGAGTATGACACTTCACCCAACTTGTTCCAGTCAACTCGGCTATATAAATGAGTACCAGCTTCTGTTGGAGTTAACCTATGATGAATTGGTGTCTGGCTGTACATTTTGGAAACCAGAGATAGCACTGGCATAATGGGCGACCTGGCTTGAGAAATCTCTAAGACAGACAACTTTGGAACTGCCTCAACTGTCCATCTTAGAGAGCTTTAAAACAGACAGTAAATGACTGAATGAGAGAATGGCAGGGGTGCCCGACTTGAAGGGTCTGACTGTAGTTATTTAACTACTCAAAGAGGACCAACAGGCTGATGCAAGCATTTGCCTTATGTTGGACAAAACACTATTCCATCACAGGTTAGCCCACAGCAGTAGCTGGTACTCATTTATACAGTTGATTCAACAGGATCAGTTCTTACAAAGTGTCTTGGACAAGGCCACAATACAGTGGTCTGACCAGGGTTTGAACTTGCAATTCTGATGAGTTTAATATGCTAACCACTTGGACACTGCACCTATGCACAAGACATTACCAAGGTGCTTTGTTAACACCAGTTGCATTCTGTTCTCCTCACAGGTCCTGGGGGTCTCCTTGGCCAGGGACCAGGAAGAGGTATGATCAAGTGAATCAGCTTTTTGTAACAAATCTGCCCTTTTGTTAAAATGTGTTTTAATTACGGTACAAATATACATTTTCATAGTAAAACATGCTTTTATAGATTTAATTTTTTTGTAGTTGTAGTTAATATTTCCAATAGGCTACTATGTGAGTGAACATACTTGGTCATTTTGTAGGTGGTCCCCCTGGTATGCCTACAAGAGGGCCCCCACCAGGTATGCCCCCTCCTGGCATGGGCCCACCTGGAATGATGGGCCGAGGAGTGCCTCCAGGTATGCCCCCTCCAGGAATGATGCCAATGGATATGAGAGGCCCCCCTGGAAGACTACCCCCACCAGGACTGATGAGTCGAGGTAAGAAACATTAATTTTCTTAAAGTTCAGTAAGAACCTGGGATGTTTAAAAAGAGTAAGATGTTGTGGTAAAATGGGTAACTGGTTTTAGTATGTAATTTTTTTTTCTTTGCGAGCTAAGTAAATTCTAATTATTTTGTTGCTCCTGTAGGGCCACCACCAGGAATGCGGCCACCTCCTCGTTAATGTCTGCAAGCCCAGTATGTGTTGCCAATGTCAACCACTTGCTCAGAGCTTTTGGATCACGATGATGCTGACAAATTGTCTAATTTGAGTACCACCAACAGAACACCTGAAATGTAGAAGGTTTTAGCTTTGTGTAGAGGCATTGTTGTTTGCTGTGTTGGCATGTGCACTCTTGTAAAGGATAATTCTCTGGCCTCATGTACTTTCCACCTCTTCTCAAAGATGTGAGTCAATAAACTTTTGAAATGTGGTCTGGCAGAGCAAGTAACTTTAATAATTGCTCAGACCCATTCAGTCTCAGTTGTTCTGGTAAATTCTCCCAACTAGATAGAGCCAATACTTTTCATGGAACAAGTTTGGGAGAATTTTACTTTTCATTTTCAGTGGCTCGCTTTCTTGGATCAGTTTTCACTTTCTCATTACTAAATGTCTTATATTGTATGTGTTGTAAAAGGAGAAATTAGATGTTTATAACAACTGTGACTGAAAAAGGGTTGATGGAAAGGTAACCAACATTGAATAGTCAAACAATTTTCACATCGGGCTGCCACATTTTTATGTATATTAGATAAAACATTTTTCAATCACTGAGTTTTTTTTTTCATGTTAAAATAAACGATGTGAGAGAAATTCATTATTAAATTAGTTTTGTTGTTTTAATGCTGATTGTTTCTGTTTGTGATGAATACTGAGGTTGTACTCAATTTCTTAAACAACTCAGTGTTAGTGCTAACATGTATTCCACTTGATGTAGATTAGATGAATCTTGACATTCCTATAGATACGTCCAGTGCAAGGATTTAGGACTTTTCATAAGAAGTAAATTATTGGAAGTTTTTTCTTATGCTGTAATATGCAAACATAAGCAATTTGAAAGAAAAACCTTCTTTGTTTTAGTATCTCGTTTCAATTTCTTTAGCTTATATATTTCGATTGTGAAACACATTTTGTATATAAAGTTACAGGATGTTTAATAAATATACTTGATGTAAAACTTCGAGTGTGTATGATTTGTGTTTTGTTTACACTTCTCTTGCTGTAATGTCTAAGCCACTGTTCAAAACCTGCGGCCAGATTTTATATATACTATTGGCGACACAGCGCTGAGTGGCTAGCAGGTTTGACCCGTAATCCTAGAGTCACAAGTTTGAGCCCCTGCCAGACCACTGTGTTGTGCCCTTGAGTATGACACTTCATCTGATTTGTTCCAGTCAATTCGGCTGTATAATTGAGTACCAACTGCCTTTGGAGCAAATGTATGATGAGTTACTGTGCCCTGTTCATTTTGGAAACCAGAGATAGCACTGGCTTTATGGGCCACATAGCCCGAGAAAGGATTTAGCTTTTTGTCTTAATTCAGTGTAACACCTACTAGGGCAAAATATGTGCCATGAAAAGTGTTTGGTATAAATAAGTACCAACTTATGCTGGGGGTTAACCAGTGATAAGTGTCCTGCCCTGGTGGAGTGAAAGACTCGTCCGCTTAGCACTACGGAAACCAGAATAAACGCCGCCTGATGGGCCACTTCGCTCTAGAAAGGATATAGCTTTAGAGCAGGTCCTAAATACAGTTGGACCCCTGTCCTTCTCCTACTTCACTTCCTTGCAATTATATTTTAAGGGCTTTACTTGCCGTCTTGTAAATTTTTTTCTACCGTATTTTCCTTCAAACTCAAAATGGTCTCCCTTTTAGAATGTGCAAATTTAAGTTTTTACAGACCGAAACTTCATGTTGTTGGGGCTTAAAATACAATTCTTTGTTCATCAGCAGGATGCCCAAGTTCTATGCTTTTTCGCAAATGGTTTCGAATCCATAAAATCTTGTACCAATTGTAGAGCATTTAAGGAGGAGCCAACCACTATGTGAGCACAGTAACTGAACAACGGTAATAAAGTAAGGCCATAATTGGAAGGAAGAATAATATCAAAATGAATAATAATGAAAATAAGCAACAGCAATATAAGGAACCTCCGTGTGATCAAAGAAGGATCTGATTGTTAAAGTATCACACCTGATACTAAATTAAAAGGAAAATCAATTACCTTGTGACCACCGTTTGATTAATTAACGGACGAGAAAACCCAGGGAACTATGCGCGCGCGCAAGGTCCGTGGCTGTTTAGTCGTCTCCAGAATGCTTGCGCAGAATCCACTTTTTTCTGCATCTTTGGATCTAATTTATGTAATCACAGGTATACTGAAGTAACCAAACTTCGGTTCTGGTTTTGATGTAAACTTTGTTTTCAACTTAGATACTTTCTGAGCTTTTTGGTTGGAAAGTGTCCAGGTATGGCTAAGTGACCACTATGCCCGGCACCCATGCACGGCCAGCTTTGTAATGAGATCATAATCGATTATTGTGCTGTAACAATAGCGAAGCATTTTAATGAAACTGTTTGAGTAACGCGTTGATTAACAACAACCGTCAAATAAACAAAAGTGGCCAATTTTTTAACCATGTGCAGTAAAGTGTGAGAGTTTCATTTTCGGGATTGCGTGAATCGTGTAAACAGATTAAAAACATGGCTGGTGCAGGAATGACCGAGAGACGGCTGAGCGTGCGGGAGTTGTGCGTGTTGTTCGACAGTAAGTAAATCCATCGGCGAGAATAAAGATAGCTTCTTTTGTTCCGTTCAATTTTGTTAGTCGTACCTTTCTAAACTATCCTATTTCATACTATTCCAACTCTTAGGGACGGACCAGTTGATCTCGTGCGGGGAATGGAAGAGTTTGTAAAAAAAATTGCAGGGCCACCAAAGTCAAAAAAAATTTGCATGCCAAAAGCCTTAAAACAGAATGTCTGGAAATGGGAAAACAATTTGTTTTTTCTGAAGCTTGACTGAAAAGAAAAATGGCACAGAAACCACCCCCTCCCCCCCACGAGAGATCAACTGGTCCATTCCCTGTTTGCTGCATCCTACGCTGTTCTACCCTATCTTACATAATCTTATTTTATCCTATTCTATCCCATCCTATCTTGCCTTACCCTACCTTCTTCTATTCTCCACTTTCATACTTTATTCAGTTTCTATTCTTTCTTACCTACCCTCTCAAATCCTACCCTATTCTAACCCTTCCTGTTCATATTGTGAAATGTTGAGTATTGTGTCATATACACAGTTTCAGTTCAACAGTGCCAATTAACAGTTATAAACTAATTCAAGAACGGATGATCAGCAAGCATTAAATTACAATCGCTGACCTGAAACGGTCCACAAACATTGAGGAAAAGTTATCAATCCGAATTGTTCTTACAAAAAAAGAATAATTATGTAATACAGGTTAACTGATGATGGCAGTTGGTTATAATTGTGTATATGATGTAAACACTGAGATTTATAATATTGTACAATGTCTTTAGGGAACGGAATACGTGTTAAGTTATTTGGATGTGAAAGTGAATTAGCTAGCAACAACAAGTCTTCCTTGAGCCCCGATTCTACC
>JAOBRD020598864.1:13727-32014 GCA_027575215.2 Hydrozoanthus sils
GCTGGGTTGCTCAAATGCCAGTTAACTTTAACCCTGGGTTAAGCCACTCATCAGGGCTGGGTTGCTCAAATGCCAGTTAACTTTGACCCTGGGTTAAGCCACTCATCAGGGCTGGGTTGCTCAAATGCCAGTTAACTTTAACCCTGGGTTAACCCACTCATCAAGGCTGGGTTGCTCAAATGCCAGTTAACTTTAACCCTGGGTTAAGCCACTCATCAGGGCTGGGTTGTTCAAAGGCCGGTTAACTTTAACCCTGAGTTAAGCCAAAATTCGAGCGGTGATTTCTTCAAGAAAATTTACAGCTGAGCTCAAAGCACTCAGTGTCTCTGTAAGGTTTCAAACAAGAATGTAGGTTGAAAATTTGACCCCCAGTTAGAACTTATTTCTAATTGGCATTTGAACAGCTGGGCCCAGTTGACCCCCAGTTGACCCCCAGTAGACCAGGAACATGTGTTTATTGAACATATATACTGATGAAAGACAGTAGTAGTCGCTCAACCAGGCGGGGGTCAGGCAGAGACCCTACCACTGTGCCAGCCCCTCTGTTAACCCCTCTTCTATGATTGGACCCCAGTAGATTAAATTGAACACTTGTAAGGCTTAACTTGTAATTCAACTTTACAGATACATAGTCATGAGGATCATGTCAATGCAGTTGCCTTTGCTGATGAAAGTTCTCATATTCTGTTTTCTGGAGGGGATGATGGTTTGTGTAAGGTAAATAAATCATTAATACAAAAAAAAAGTTTGTTTTTTTTTCAGTTATTGTTAAGCTATGGGGAAAATACCATCTTTACCATTATGTCTTGTACCCATGTCAGAGCTCAAACTCATCGCATAAATGCTTCCATCTTGGTTTTGTTGTTAGGTCTGGGATCGTCGCACACTTAATGAGAGCCACCCCTGTCCAGTTGGAGTACTCGCCGGCCACAGTGATGGAATTACATTCATAAACTCCAAGGTACCTAATATTTACATGATACTTATCTCTTGGAGTTCTGGGCCCTGTTGTTCGAAAGCCGGTTATTTTTAACACTGGACTAACGAAAATTCAAACATGCTGTTATATCTTGACAATGAAAGGTTTTCTTTGCTTACAAACTGACTGCTCAGAATTTCAAACGAAAGCATGTTAACTACCAATTTCCATGCAAAAAAAATCATAAGAAACATGAGCATGGATTAAAACCTTAACCCTTGCTTAACCGTTGAATAACCAGACCCTGGATCATAAAGTACTGTGTTCAAATCCTTGAGAGTTTCAACTAAACCAATAACAACAGTCAAAAACACCGTTGATCACTGCCACACTCATTACATTTCGGCTTTCCATCATTTTTCTGGTTTTTGTGGTTTTAAAATGACTGAAGAGTGTTTCAGTAGAATTAAACAATTTTATTTACACTTTGATGGTAGTTGTACTATAAAGAGGCCTCTCAGATTTGTGCGGTTAGTCACTCAAGGAAATTTTCCAGTTCAGCAAGTCTAAGAATGTAAATCGTGAGGTGTCTCTCAACAGACTGATGGTCGCTATTTGATCTCAAACTCGAAAGATCAGAGTATCAAACTATGGGACATGAGGCGGTTTTCAAGTTTGGATGCCCAACAGGTAAGCTAGTTTTAAATCATCGTGCAATAGTAAACAGTTTTGAAAGTTTTTAAATTATGCTCCGTGGAAAATTTGTAGGTACTGAAACAGTGTAAAACTTTAAAAAAATTATCAAACTGTTTCAAAAACAGCGCAGATGCACCATCTTATGGGCTTTTTCGGAAACCCTGCACCCTACATAGTTAATTTATTTTATTGCTCAATATTTGTACACTGCAGTTATGAAAAGAGTTGTTGTTTTATCCTAGCTTCATTACTATTATAGTTTTTCCGACGTTTAATAGACAAGATTATTAATAAGAAAAATGAAATCGTGCAGAAACATGACTCAGAAAAAATTTGTTTTGTTGTAAGAGAAACATATGATAGTTGATCACTCAAACCAAACTGTTCAAAGACAAGTTTCTCAAAAGGTGTATAAAGAAAAGTAAGGATCGAAGTTGGAAGACATACTTTTTGTAATGTCCGTGCAGGATTGATTTAATAAATCTTTATTTCGTTGTCTGGTAACGGATTCCCATAGTCGTATATCTAATATAGTCACGAAAAACATGGAAACGTTTTTACGAATCAATTCTTAGACCTTCAATTTCAGTTTGTGAACAAAAAAATATACTCTGATAAGGTTCATTGAGTTTTCTATTTCTAATGAAATCAAAATAGAGCACCATCTCCCGACCCAGTACCGATTCATATTCCCTTTAACAAGATGTTTTTACTTCATCATCAGTTTGCCTCCGAGAAGTTGTTCGTGTAGTGTCACTGGTTATTGTGCACTTTACTGACTTTCGTTCAACAAAGAAAAAACTTCAGTCCTATCAGTCAGAATACAATCTGAAAATTAGTTCAGTTTGCCTTTCCCTTTCTGTTTGAAACGTTGTTCAGTTAATTCTAGAGTTTGTGCCAATTAAGCACAACTTAGCAGAAGAACATCACTGCAAAATATGGTTGTTGAAAAACTTTCTTGTTCCAGGCTGTTAAACGGGTAGTAGCAAGCCAACAGTGGGACTACAGATGGCAACCAGTTCCAAAAAGAGGTACTGACCCCTCCCTTTTCCCGCTACCCCTTCCCCAACCCTTACCCCATTTATTTGTCTATCAACCCTCTTGCCTGTAATATTGGTACTTGGAATGCATCTTGCCATGGTATAGTTTACCCACAGTCAACGATAAAAATATGTTGTTTGTTTTGATCTTGTGAATCACAAGCTGTTAGAATAAGGTGATTCAGGTGTTAATAACCATCACCGACAAATTCATTTGCACTTTACAAAGATGAACTTACTAAAGGATAAGAACCGAAAGGTCGTAATTAATGTCTTCTTGTTTTTATTCTTATTTGACTAACAAAAACCCATAAAATGTTCTCAACGCATTGTCCGTTAGTTTCTGTTAATATGAATATAATGTATTATAACAATAATAGTTATTACTGGAAGGTGGCAAATGAAAAGATCTCTTTATCGTGCTCTACAAACTACCAGTGAAACTCTTTGATATCTAACATTGCCTTAAAGTTGGTTAAGGGTTGTGTGTGCCTAAATTGCAGACACTAGGAGGAAGTAAATGTGCAATTTACTATATAATTAAGAAACCTGACAGCAACAAGAAGCTAGCTTTTTCCTAAGAAAACAAGAACTCTCATATTATATAACTGCCAAAACTCATAATCAACACCTTTTACCAAAGACTTTCCAGGCTATCACATAAAATCAAGGTTCTTTTACGCGGATTTTTACTGTCATTTGGTATTTTCTTCCCTGTTTGCCTTACAACAGTATTATTTGATTAAATCAGGAGGTCCGCAAGTTAATATACAGACAGCTCTGCAAGAAGCAACCAAAACACTGAGTCATTTGGTTTGTCTCATTCCGGCTTGGTTTTTTTGACTGCGTGTGTGTTTGTTCATGAGTTTTAAACCTTACAGTCCGGGTGATTATCAGTAACTTCTCCCAACAAGGGTCCATGCTCTTCATGGAACAAATTTGGGAGAATTTCACTTTTCATCTTCTGTAGCTCGCTTAGTTTTATCATTTCCCATTTTCTTCTAACCAAATGTTTTTTTTGTATGTGTGTAATGTGAGGAGAAGTTAGATCTTGATAACTGAATTGGACTGAAAGAGTTAAAAACAACACGTAAAAGCCCTTTTGGGAGTTGTCATTAGGTATTTCTTTATTCTATTACTGAAACCGTAGCTTTATGGCACACCCACAACCATCAAACGACTGGTGAGTTCTAGAAACGCTTCCTTTACTTCTTTACAAATCTTCATATTATATAGAAACAGTTTACAGATCGGGAAAGTCAAAAAAATATTTGCCAGCCGCGCACCATCTTGTGTGTGTGTGGCGAGAAAATCAACAACGTGTGTCAAAAGGAGGCCTGACGGCCAAGCCAAACAATTAAACCTGAAACGGAAATCTGGTAGCGGTTACAATTACTAAAACTAAACCTCACTCCCTTATCCCCATAGCTCTTAAACAACAGAAAATTTCCGGGGATTCCTCACTGATGACGTATCGAGGCCATGGAGTGCTGCACACACTTGTACACTGCTACTTTTCCCCAGTCCACACTACAGGGCAGGTACGCATGCTTTTGTCAATCAATTTTCCTTGAGAAAGAAACAGGCTTGGGCCACGATTAGAGAAGTACGGCAATTTTCGACTGAGAATTTTTTTTAAAAAAAGGTAAGGTAAAGTAAAGTGGTGCATTTATGTAGCGTCCTTTCCATGTATATGTTCAAAGGCGCTTTACAATAATCAGTTTACCCCCAGGGGAACGGAAGCATATATAAAGGTGCAATAGGCAGCCACTTCAAAGTGATCCATGTATGCTGGTACTCATTTTACCAGCCCCAGAGGGATGGAAAGCTGAGTGGCCTTTAGCGGGAAAGAAGGTCACCCAAATATTCAACCCTCAACCAGGCCAAGGATCGAACTGGGGACCTCAGGGTAGGGAGGCAGAGATGTTACCACTGCGCTAACCCCTCCACGAAACGAAACCTGTCCTTTTTCAAAAAGTCTTTACCCTGATTTGGTATTTATTTGTCTTTTCAGAGATACATTTACACTGGCTGTTCTACTGGAAGCGTTGTTGGTAAGTAATTTGGCCGTAGCACCAGTGCTTTTAGTAAATATTTTGACTACTGTCGCTGTTAATAAGCAACCAAATAGTGCTGTCAAAATTTAATTGAACACGTGTTTTCAGTAATTAACATTATTTTTGTTGTTTTCAAGCCTTTGCAGGTTTATCAGTTCTTTAAATTTGTCTTTAGTTTATCTGCATATTCAATGCTATTAGATGTAAGTTTTGCATTTTGTTTGTTATTAAAGATTCAATCTGTCTGAAACTGAACTAAGGCGAAATAACCAAATTATGTCACTGTTATGATTTTAGACCCCAAGTGTCAAGATAGCAGTGAAGAAAGATAACGTAAATGATTTCGATTGTTGCCTTTGTTTTTTTTACAGTTTATGACATCTTAACTGGCAAGATCATCTCTAAACTGCGAGGCCATGTATCCTTTTGTTCTAGTTAATAGTCAATAGTTTTCATTTAGCAGGTTATGCGACCAAACTATAGGACTCTGAGGGCCAACATTCAACGTCCTTATCTGAGAAGACGGGAAGGAAGGTCTACCCGTTTGCAGATGTTAAAGCAAAGGTGGCACCTTCTCGGTTTTTTAAGATCCTGAGAGAAGGTCATGCTTGGAGTTGAGTTGATCCCGGGCTTACTACACGGCAGACTGGTACCTTTTTAACTAGGCTACCCAACTAGGCGGCGGTTTAGACTGTTCTTATTGCCTTTAGGACTTATTGAAAAAATATTTAAGCACAACTGACTTGGTGCACGAGTTGGTCAGTAAGTTTTGTTATGGTTTGGGTAGTTTGGGCAAAGGAAGAGAGAAAGTATTTGCTTACTTTCGAAAATTTAAACTTAGGAAGTGAGCTTGACGATGCAGCTGTTACTAAGCTGCAAATAAAATATTTTTCCCGCTACAAACGGGTACCAAAAATATTGTCTATAACTTAGGAATTTTCTTCATTAGTTTAAAACCCAGCCAAACCACTGAGCTGCTTCCTTGAGCAAGACACTTTACCTTACTTGTTTCAATGAACGCCGGATTTGTACAGTCGTTGAAGCATTTCCAAGTACTGAACAATACTTCAGTGAACTTGTTCTAAACTTGGTAAAATGAAATGGATCCACATAGAGAGAAAAATACACTGATGCTGATTGAGTCTATCATTTTTAGAAGACTCCACCTTGCCATACTTGCTCCAGTAGGCTTTTTTGTATAAATTGTAACCAGCTCCTATAAGGGCTAAGGTGACATCGATGTCACTCCTCTTTCGAAGGGAATATAAGATTCGTATCTGCAAAGCCACTGAATCGAGAGATTAGTATAGGCAGGTTTGATTGAATACTTTGGTACGTATCATGATCAGTACCTCTTTAGGGTACTATTCGTTTAGACTGCATTTAGAATAAAGCCTAAGGAATTAGACAAACCTCTTTGGAAGGAAGCTCAGCGCACGTAAATAAGCAAACTCTTAAGTTCTTGCAAACCGTCTCGTTCTCTCAGATAAAGCACTTAGAGATATCTGTCACTACTGACACTGTTGATAGGTGGAAACTTTAAAACCGGCATTATTTCAAATTATAGTAGAATCATTCAAAGTATTAACCCATTTGAATCAAGCTTAAAAAGGTTTTTTAAACATTTTAAATTAGCATTATTACACTTTATATGTAGTTTGTAGAAGTTTGAGGATTGAGGATTTCTTTTAAAATTGTTTTATTGTAATTGTATGATTTTCCTCGATGTTGTAGCAAGCTTTAACCATTGTTAGAATTCTTGCGTGCGCGATGTGTCTTGGCACCCCTATGAGCATAACATTGTCAGTACATCGGTGAGTACATATTTGTATGTTTGTACACTACTAGAGTGTAGTTTTCAAGTTTTTAGTATGTTTAAGTGTCAATCTTAGGTCTGTAGATATGAATCAAATTACCTTACCCAATTTGTTTCACACGAATCTGCTGTAAAAATGAGTACCAGTTCTTCTGGGGGCTAACAATTTTGTTTTAGTCCATGGAATAGTCGCAGATCTAATAGTTTTTGCGAATATTATAAGGTCTCCAAAGGTCTACAATTTAGCTCAACAGTTTTTTTGAAATCAATAATTATAAGATCTCAGAAGGTCTGTAGTTTAATATAACAAACAATATTATAAAGGTAAAAGGAAATAGAAAAATGTAAGTTTTGCATTGATTATGACATTATAAAGGTTATGACAGTGGCGGCGTTAATTGAAATAGATTTCTCTGGGTTGTCAATAGTTTACCTTTTCCAACCCTCCATGTTTGCCTCACTCTTTAGCCTAAACTGATTACAGTTTTGTTTATTCAGTGGGACGGAACGCTTGGTTTGTGGAGCTACTCACAACCAGGGGACGGAGAAGAGAAGAAGGCACAAGAAATCCCGAACCCAAGACTCCGTCGCTCTGCAAGGCTGTTGAGGCACCTTCTGCACTAGCTACATAAATAGTGGTTCAGCTGAAACTTGCATCTCCGAGTATCACCCCTCAGCTGCCTAATAGCAGCCAATATGAATAAGGGTTGTTCTGTTCAGTACACACTAGGGACACACTACTGCAACACCCATGTTACCATGAGAACAAATTGGTGATGGTCACAAAATTCCAAAGAAACACCAGGGCACGGTGACAGGAGATGAAAAGCAAAGCTTTTACTGTAGCTACTCAGCGTTCTCCCACGGTTGGACGCATTTCATTGAAGACGTTTCCAATCGAGTGAAACTGGTACCAACTATACAAGACTTAGTATGAGACTTTATGGTAAATTAAGTGTTTCTTGTAATGCAGCTGGCCCTGGAAAGCAGCAACTCCAAACAAATCCCAGTGTCATCTTGGGCTGGTGGTTTTCAGCGACAAGTACATAGATTGTTCGTCACACAAGAAAGTACTTGAAAGATGCGAACATTCTTAGCAATTGAACTAGCTCCAACGAAAGTTTTTGACTCAATCCACACAACTACTTAACTACAAGTATCATTGTTTTCCCTTGGGTCTTGCAGCGCGCCCTAAGCCCTGTATTTTATTAAGGCAGTTCTTGTTTATATTCTCCGAAAGTGTTCATCATATATTTCTTACAAGATAGATTATTTACATTCACATCTTGCAGAATTCGCTGGTGAAAAACAGTGTATTAATTAATATTAACTGGGAAACTGATGGTTTAATCTATAAAAAGAGTTTACAGGATTATGTCAAAAATAACAGAATATCTGATTAAAAAATCGACAGTTATCGATTAATTTATATGTTTAGAACGATACAAAAAATCGCCCTTATTTTCTTTGCTTGGTAGAAATGATCAGCCTTATCAGTTTCGAGGTAAATACGTAGTTTACGAGTATGATTACTTGATGAAGTAAATCGTCACAGATCGAACATTATAGTTGAAAGAAAGCAACCAGGTTGTAATAGCTGGGAAAATCTCTATTGCAAACTAGTTTTTTACAGACTCAGTTTTCTTTCAACTTTTGGTCTTCCTCCTCTATAACTACAGCAAAACAATTGTTATTGAAGAACAATTGGAGGCTTGGAATATGTACTCAATAAAGTCTCGAATGATTATAGAGGAAGTTACGACAAGGCGGTGAAAGTCTCCAAGTCATGTTGCAGTTTGCTTGATCCATTCACCAGCACTGGATAAAATAGGATCAATTAAAACGTAACCTAGAATTTGAAAGGAAAACTCCCTGTCGTTATATCTTGTAAAACTAAATGGAACAAGAATTTCAGTAGGTGGTGGATATTTTTTTTTTGGGTGGGGTGGGGTATCGGGCGTACTTGAAGTACTTATCTCTGACAACATCTATTCGCTTGGCTGGCTCGCTTGCACAAAGCTCGACGTGTTTTGCTCATCAAAATAAAAAGTTGAAGTAGTTTCTAAATTTTTAATCAAAATCACTTGACAGCATGTTGACTGAAGACGAGTCAAAACCTTGCTCATTAAATGTCGAGTATAAATTAAAGTACAGTGGATAATAACTTGATGTATGTAAGAATGTGTCTTTTTACAAGTTTGTAACTGTTTTATCTACACAACAAATACTATTAATGAGGTCTGAATAAGTTTTCAATTTGTATTTACGAAACCGCTTCTAGATACACTAAATGAAGCTACAGTTTCATAAACAATTACAGGACTATAAGAGCTCGATGTACTAATACAGCATTTGTAACATGAATCGTGTATTACGTTTGAATTCTTTCACAATGAACTTAAACTGAAAATGCCTACATGGACGTTGTTAGATCAGTAATATACAGTCGAATCCTACCCCGCTATTACAAACACTGTTATTTTGCCCGTTTCAACAAGAGTACACTTTCTTTCTTATATGAGCATGCCGTTAATCAATTACCTCAATTGATACAACTACTTTCTGATAGCCTGACAGTGGCCGTATCAATAGGGTCCACTATAAGATCATTTTTATTATGCATTAACGTTTTAGAAAACAGTCTACAAATTCCCAATCCCCGGATGATCTTAATTGTTTGCTGTGATACAAAAACTTCAATACCCTCCTCTTCTTATGACATAATTTGAAAAAAATACAAAACGTGACATGTATATTTGAGAAGACAGTTTAAATGAAACCGTTTTCCTCTAAAGATATTCGTGGGATAATTGCAATTGGATAACGTAAAACATTGAAAAGACAGAAATTGTTTTAGAGTTATCTTCATTTTCTTTACAAATCCTGAGGCAAAACTACTACTGGTCAAATTGTTGTAAATCCTGTTAGTACTAAACTCTCACCTTTAAAAGGGCTTAATGACTTCGGTGGTTGAGAAAAAATATTTATGTGGTTAAGAACCTTGTCAGCCAGATAAACAAAACAACTCGACCATTCTAATCACCTCAAAAAAGTCGGCCCGTGGATATACAAATGTAAATTATCTAAATCCTCAGAATGGAACACGAGCCTTAGAAGCTGTGGCCAACACCAACCATAACTTGCCGCGTATGGGCATTACCCTTGATGGGTCCATTACAAGTCTTTGATATACAAAAATAGTTTTCAATCATTTAAACGAGATGTCTCACACTAGTGTGATCACCCACTAATTATCACGTATCAAACTGTTCCATTTTAAGCCGTTTCGCAGGAGACTGTGTTTTGTTTTGTGAAAACTGCTGGGAAGGAGATGGTACAGCACTTGTGCTGGGCACACTTGCAGCCATCATGGCTGGGCTGACTAGATTTGTTGTGGCAACTGGATTCATGTTAGTGTTGGTGAACAGTTGATCATTAGCTGGAGATGGCATGGGTGTATCCGGGCCTTGCACTGATGAAGCTGATGAAAATGTTACCATAGTAGCAGCATCCAGTTGTTCAGCAATGTTGGTACCTGAAAAATTAAGTGTAATTCAAGAAATCTTTCATCCTCAAAATGCCAAATAATGAGTCTGTACTGATAATAATTTTCTAAGAACAAACTCGGAGAATTGCATTTTTTGTCTTAGAAATAGTTTGTGGTGGATGATAACATGTGTTCAAACCAATCAGCTATGTTGTAAGGAGAGATAGCAATTAAGAATTTTTAAGGTTAACAAAATGGTTGGAACAAAACCTAAAATAGCTCTTGCCAATTTCGTCAAAATTAGCATTTAACAATATTTTCACGCAAGTTCTGTTGGAAATGTTTTGTACATTTTGACCACTGTTCAGAATTTGCACAAAGTGGAACCAAACACTGCTATCTGTTTACTCAATGCTACATTAGTAAACTATCATATAATTTATATAAACACTGTTGAGGCTCAATAAACTTGCCCCAAGGATAGGGGGGGGGCTAGTCCAACAGATAGGGTCTTTTTTTAATTGCTGAGAGGGGCTTTGAACAAACTGTGACTGTTTTCTTCTTAATAGCCTCGCATGTTGTATGAAAAACTGAGAAATGTTAAAATTGCTTTTGTTTCTATAAACATAATTATCTTCTCACATATTTTAACACTACATGAGACAACAGAAGCTAAAGAGGAAGAAGAATAGAACACACTATTAGTCAGACCTCTTAACCTGCTCGCTGTCTTTTATTCTTCAGGAGGGAGGACTTATTTCAACCTTTGAGCACTAAAGAGGAAGACGTTTTTGAAGAGTTTTTACAGTAATTAAAAACAGTCTTGAAAAATTCTAGGGAAAAAATGGCTAGTGGTCATTTTCAAATTGTTTCTTTTTCATTTCAAAAACTGGTGATCAACTTTCGTACCTCCAAGCAGCATTTCTTGCAATAAATTATCAACCTTGGCCACTCCAAAGAGTCTAGCAAACTGGAGCTGTTCAACCATTTGTATGGCAATGCCCTGTAACGTTGGAAGCATCAGCAATACCTCGCCAAACTTGCCACGGGATTCGTATTGTTGATCGGCAATGTAGTCCTCAAGCGTTGTTTGAATCTCTGACCTCAGGGCTTTGATTTTTTGCGGATCACTGATACCTTTTGCATCTGGAAAGGACACACCACTGTCAGCTAAAATATAACATACAGCATACACAGTGCTTTCAGTGTCACTCAGTTTCTGCCAGCTGCAGTCAGAGAACAAATTGCTGGTTGTGATTTTAACCCCAATGGACTGAAAAGAATGAGCTGTGTGAAACATCCAATCACCTCTTGGCAAAATCGTTTTAGGAGCTGTTAAATTACATATTACAATTTGTCTGAAAGCACTGTTGATAGCTGCAGTCCATTTCCAACTTCATAAAACAAACACAGAGTGTCTCAGTTACCTATCAATTATTGTTAATATACAAAATGCTTAACATTAAAGTTGATGCCATTACTGGAAATGGCATAATCATTATGTGAACAATCAACTCCCAACTTCTGAGCCAGTTATTGCTGGGCCTCATTTTGTTCACTAACAATCAATCAAGTAGTTTTTGAGGTACAATCATTTGAAATACTAATAATGCGTCTTTGTTACATATTGATTACAGTGATCATTTTAGCTATTTAAGTTTATTTAAAAAAGAAGCAAGGGATTTAAAGAAACTATATTAAAATGGCTTGTTTTAACTAAATTGTATGTTTAATTTAACGAATGAAAAGAGATGAAATAAAATAAAAAAAACATGCAAGACACTTTTGAACTCAGCTAGTTTATGATCAACATCTAAACACTCCATATAGAGCTCATACAAAATAACTAACTTGGTGAATGAGAAAATGGATGCTTAACTGACTCGGTAAGCTTTTGGAGGCAAAAAGCAAAATTTTCCCAAAATAACTACAAAAAAAA
Organism: Hydrozoanthus sils; assembly: GCA_027575215.2. Classification (NCBI taxonomy): domain Eukaryota; kingdom Metazoa; phylum Cnidaria; class Anthozoa; order Zoantharia; family Hydrozoanthidae; genus Hydrozoanthus; species Hydrozoanthus sils. The sequence goes on from JAOBRD020598864.1 coordinate 25,682, forward strand.
ATATGAAGCCTAGTTGGGAGAATTTATCAATTCAACTATTGTGGTGTTTGGGGCAGAAAGGGATAAATTTCTATTGAGTTTACAAGATTTTGGTGCAAGGAATGAGTTGTTTATAAGTAAGATTATAACATAGAGGACAAAATTACTTAATTGAGCTGATTGGATAACAGCAAGGGCATTTTTTCTTGATTCAGGCAGGGGTGGATACAGGGTGGGTGGATTGGGTGGATTTCCACCCCCCTTTTTTTGCACAACTATAAAACAAAAAGACAATTATCAAAAATTTGTCACTGAGTGTCAACAAAACAGGCAAAAGTTTACAGATAACCAAAGATTTTAGAGCCTGCGAAGTACTGTTGTTGATGTGCAAAGAATATGTGCATGGGTTGAGATGCACTAAACACTCGAAACCATATTCAGATTATTTGAGTTTATTGTTATCACATTGAATGAAATCTGTGAGCTGTCTAATGACGATCACTTCCATCTGAATGATGAGGAATGGAGCTTAGATGCTAAAACTAAGACTCTGGCAAATGGACAAAGACATGCTATGAAGAACTTGGGACACATCTCGACATTTGTCTGTGCAAAGGAGATGTTACAGCCCACGGGCACCCAGTAGTCTGTTATCTTCAAGGTCACATTTGGGCTTCAAAAAAATTTAAGATGTCATCACCTTTCACAGTTGACCTTTTTCATAAATGGCAGCGATTTTAACATTCTTTTGTGTGTATTCAAATAAGCCTGTCTAGCCTCGCTTTAGGCAAAATATTCTTTTGATAGTTCAACTCAAGAATGTTGCTAGCAAGGCTAATTTGAATGAAGACAAAAGAATATTAAAATCGCCGCCATTTACAAAAAAGGTCTATCACGCTGAAATCGACGTGAATATCCACCCCTGTTTGAAATCCTGTATCTGTCCCTCTCAGGGCAAAATTACTTAGCGCTGGTTGGTCACTGGTATACTTCTGAAAATTTCCAAAGATTTTCTGAAAACACCTATGAAACAATTTCTGAAGATTTCCAAATGTTTCTGTCGGAATACCTCCAAAGATTTTCCAATTTTTTTTTAAGTCATAAAAATTCCTTAGAAACAATTTTCGAAACTTGGGATAAATGAATTAAGTTGTGCAACACTTTCTTGTGGGATAATGCAGAGAATGAAGTATTTTGCCCTCGATGTAATAAAAATGTAGTCACCTGGTTCCTCGTAAAATTTAGGATTAACATTAATAGTGTTTTCAATTGCTCTTGTTGCTTTGGAAAAAGTTGAAAACACTTGTGAAATTAATCCTTAATTTTACTTGGTCCCATGCGATTACCTAGCATACAGACACTGAGTAGCCAAAGCAAATTATACTACTTAAATATAACACAAATAATGTCTATCTATTAATATTTGTACCTGGATTAAAGAAAACAATAGCTTTCATGCATGCATATTCTGTGTCATCAACCTTCAGTGACCGCATTGGATCTACCAGTTCATCAAGAATCCTGGTTGCAATTCGCCGCACTTCAGCATCTGCAGCTGTGCGAGGTATTACCAGATCATTTCCAAGGAGCAGTACATCAGTTATATTCATGGATCGTCGGGCGACACCAAGTACTAAATGTTCACTTGCATGTGCTCTCAACAAAGCAACCTGGTCATCCAGTGGCAATTCACAAAAACAGGGAATGTGTTTAGCCCATTCTACTAAGATGAGAAGTTGTTGACGCATTGACTCGCAGATGTCATGATACGATGCTTCCTTGTCCATACATATTGATTCTAGAGCACAACAAGTTTTATTTCAGTATACAAACAAATTGAAGGATCTAGAACAAAAACAGTGTTTACAAGTGACTTTTGATGAAGTTGTCAACTCTCATTACATTACGCAGAGACAGTGTTAACTGTCATTAATCATAGTACAAGCTTTGCATGGCTAACTGCCCTTCCCATGGATTAAAGTGCTTGTTAATTCAATTTGCAAATCTTCTACTGGGTTCGTACTTATTTGACTTTCTGAAATTCCATGACTTTTTCCATAACTTTTCTTGGTTTTCCATGACCTAGAATTGTTATATTTTCCCCCAACACACAAAAAGTAGTTTCATTTTTCCCTTTTCTTAGCATAATGCAAGTTAAACAAGGTGAAGAAAGGGATATTTATTTTGAGACATAGCAGCATTACCAAAATTTAACCCTAGGAATTAAAATCAGCAGTAACTGGTTTTTGTGTTTTCACCTGCCAACAAAATTGACATACAGACAAATCGACCTGATATATGGATTGGCTACATTTTTTCTACACGTTGTTACCAATCTAAATTCTGCCAATTTTCCATGACTTTCCATGACCCTAATCAAAATTCCACAACTTTCCAGGCCTGGAAATTCAATGACTTTCCAGGTTTTCCATGACCCATAAGAACCCTGTTCTACAAAGCATTCACTACAAAAAAAAATAGCTGAGGAAAGATTTAAAAATTAAACAACCAGTGGACCTTTCACAGAACTTTCTCCACCCCATTTCAATCTCCAGCTCTGTTGTCTATAGCTTGTTGTATTCCTAAAGGTAATGTCTAATTGATATCTTGTCTTAGTATTAACCAAAGTAACAGATACATCCATTTTTGGGCACTCTAATTGGTTTGAAATGGTTTGGAAGCATGCGCACTATTAACTAAGAATTATTTTTCTAAAAAATGACAAACAAATGAATATTATTTGCTTTCTTGGGCAAACAAATTTGAAAAAAAAGCAATTATTCTCGCACACAAAGCTACAGATGAAAACCAAGACATTCTATGGAATATACATCGAAAATTATTTTGTATGGCAACTAGAAATTGTGTTCAGGCTACCTAAATTTTGTAGCTGGCTACTAGAAAAAGAATTTTGAGCCCTGTGTTTGATTGCTTCTTCAATTGAAGGGTCTAGTGCAAAAACAATGTAAATGACTTTCTATGTTAAAAAGTTAAGAATAAGTTGATTTAAAACTCTGTTACTCGAGTTTCATGCCCATAAGACAATCATCAGACTGATGATCATCTTATGGGCGTGAAACTTGAGTAACAGATTTTTAAATCAACTTATTCTTAACTTTTTAACATATTTTATGCTCTATACCAAGCCTATTGAGCATTCTCTTACTTAGTGGTTCAAACTCAATCAAAGTAAATGACTTTCTATAAAATGCTAACTTCTCCCAAGAGTTATGAAGAGATAATAGGGACAATGTAAGGAGAGTTGACAACTTCAACAAAGTCACTTACGTCAGTTTTGCACTAGACCCTTCAATTGGCAATTTAGCATTTATGACTTACCTGGAGGTGACTGAGCTGGGCGCGACAAAATCTCTGCAGATAACAGAAGCTGTGTTGTTAAACCAAACTTTTTTTCCTGTTCCTCAACAGGTTTTCTCGATATTCTGTCTCTTTCGTTTTGGACAGCTGGCAACAAAATAAAAAGTTATGTAATTGATAATCGTGCCTCAGATACTCATGTGACTCAACATAAAAAAATTTAAACCTCTCACCCCCTGCCTGTTTGTCAACATCCAACTTTTCAATACAAAGCTCATACAAAAGAAGATATCTTAGAAGCAGAAAATGGGAAATTGTTTAAACAAATTAACTATCCCAAATTCCCCTAAACTTGTTCTATGAAAGTGTGGGTCCTAGTCGAAGAAACTACCAATTCCACATTTTCCTGTTTTGGACTGAAAGGGCTATGTCATATATTGCATTCCTAGTTTTCATGGCTTTTCATTAGTTTTTGGTGTCAGAACTTTGAAGCCTGTAAGAAAATTAAGTCCTTAAATCCTTTGTGTGGATACTCTTAATGTCAATATCTTAAGGCCAGAACTGAAGCACCTTAAGGGTGTAGTTTATTATTATTATTGTTTTGTTAAATATTCCCGACCTTTGGAATTACAACATACAGTATACAATATTGAGGCCATAACAGCCATTCATACATTAAGGGTGCAGCTCTTGTCTCATTTAACATTCCTGACCTTTGAAATTACAACATATAGTATACAATATTGAGGTCATAACAGCCATTCATACATTAAGGGTGCAGCTCTTGTCTCATTCAACATTCCCAAAATTTGGAATTACAACATATAGTAAACAATATTGTGGCCATAACAGTCATTCATATATTTTATGTATTTGATTGTAACTGGATCATTTGATTTGCCACAGAAATCTCAAAGGGTATTGATAGTAGTTAACTGACCATGTATTCAGTCAGTGGTTATTATGAAAACTAAGGCAAGCGTACATACAAGCGCAGCTTTTCATTAAGTGAATCCATATATTTTGATAGTCGCTGTGTTAGTAACTAAGAGGCAGAGTAAGAGAGCTTAAATTGTGGCACTGATCCAAGTGACCCTCTCTAAACAATGACTATATCTATATCAAGATGATCCGTCCAGACACATGATTTGTCCTTGACAACTCACAAATTGTAAAATTTATCTGATGAAAATGGGGGGCAAAAATAATTTAAGAACAATATATTGTTGCTGCAGGGGCTAAATGACCAGGTTCGAAAGTCAAGAGTTTTGCATCAAGGAAGTTGAACTGTAGCAAAGGCCATATGGTAAAACCTTGTTCATACTAACATGCATGTGCTGTAGTGTTTTCAAAAACACTTTCGAAAAAAGTTTTTAATTTATACTCTAAGCACTAATGTCAACAAAGTTTTGCATTGTTCTAAAAAAAACTTATAAAGGGTAGCAATTTCTAATCACAGTTTACAAAACATTCCCATTAAAATATTAAAAAAAGAGGGCTTCTCGTGATTTTCTGGTGAACGTTTCGGACAAAAAAACTTTTCGTTTTGGATATCTGAACATCTAAAAATGTCTTTTTTGGCTTCATTGGTCTTGAGTTATAAGCTGTTGATGAACAACGAAAATCTTATAGCAAAGCATGATAACCATCGAAATCAAGATAAAATTAGCATAGACCCATTCGCTTCAAATACCACATGAAATCAACAACATTAATTCACTTAGTCTTGGTTGAGACACGCAACAATCCGTGTTACACTTTCTTTAACAATTTTTAGGTTTACATAATGTCAGAAATAAACAATTAACAAACTTTTAACTAGTTAACAACTTGTTTTTCTAATTAAACTTGTTTTTTCCTAATAGAACTCCCAAATATATATGCTGGTACCCATTTACTACGTGTACACACGAAAACGAAATAACAACTTCTTGTAACACCAACACTTTAGATAATTCTTACCTTCCTTTTTCATTCCTGCCCGAAAACATTTCTTTAGCCGACAAAATCTACACTGATTCCTTCTATCCTTATTTATTACGCAGTTTCTCGAAAATCTACAAGTGTAGACATGGTTTTTCCTAACGCTTCTTCTAAAGAAACCCTTGCAGCCATCGCAGCTTTCTGCTCCATAATGTTTGCCTGTCGAGCGATCTCCACAAATCAAACAAATCCCCGTCTCTCCCTCGCTCCCTAAGCAAAATAAGAAAAATTGTAATGTTTACAACCTCACTGACAACAAATTCGAGGCAACCCTGCAACAAAACATAAGAGAAATCCAGAAAATACAAGGTACCTCCAGGACTTTCCTGTTTGACGCCATTGGCCAGCTTGTCGGTCATTTACAATGAATTAGGGAAATGCAAAGAGTTAAAATCCAATGCAAATAATAGGTTTTGACAATTGTTGTATCCGCCACTTGCATTTATGGATGGCAAGTTGTACTTTGGACCCGAAATTCGAAAAAATCAAACTGAAAATGGCGGCCGTGTCGCTGCACGAAAGCACACTCCAACCAGCTTCGGACTGAATTACTAATGAGCGAGCTGCGGGAAACGTGACGTGTCACATGACTTCCTCAAGACGAAAATCGAGAGACTCCGCTCTTGAAAATTAAAACCACAATTTTTGTCAGCACAATATAGATTCACATTGTCAGAGTTAAGAAAACAAGCTTTGTTTTTAGATATATATTATCAAATGAAAAATATTTGGCAAGGAAACAAGATTTGTAAAAGGTAAACTCACAAAACTCTGGACATGAAACTGCTAAAATGATGTCATCGTTACTGACTGCATACTGATATTGTATCTTTGTGACACACAAAGACATAAACACGAGTACAATATAGAAAAAATTATGAATACATAGTTGCGATAACGACGAAGTGTATGCCATGTCCATTTGCCCTGCTGTCATGCTAAAAATATAAATAGAATATTATGACGTATCTTATCCTTTTTAAACCACTGAATATGATAAATAATGATTTACAATATCTTGCTTCTTCTTTTATTCACTAACGGTATTGGTAT
>JAOBRD020598864.1:32114-45125 GCA_027575215.2 Hydrozoanthus sils
TTTACACGTTCCAAAAACGTAAATTTTACTCACGCAAATTGTTCTTGTTTTAAACTGCCTGGCGTTATAGCAAATATGAAATAATGTATTTTAGGTAATCTGTTTATGAAATCATTCGATTCGATCTGCAAGAAGTAGCATGAGGTCTCATTGGCTGCCGGGTGAGTACCTTGTTTGAACAGAGGTCTTTTGCATACATCACTAGCTAGCTACATAGCCTTTGTCGCGCATCACTTATTTTCTTTGTTGTTCGAGCTGTTTACTTTATAAAAGAAATGCAAAACGAGCTCGCATGTTCTGCTCAGTTATAGAATCGCTTGAAAATTTTCAAGTAAGCGCTCGAGAAGCCTTTTGCTGCGCAATTCTAAAATTTAACAGAAGGAAGCTAGCGAAAACTTTTGGCACTGTTTGACATAAAACTAAGCAAAGAATTAAAAAATACATGCAATGATCTCAGAAGACCGGAAGTGTTTCAAAAGCCAAATATTGATGGGAGAAGGAACGTCTGAGCCGGTAGTCTTCTGTTTAATTGGAGTTGTTATAATTGCAGGGGTAAAGAAGCTCCTTGTTAATTATACATATTTAAATGGAGTATTCAGTATAATTCTTAAAAACTCTATGAAAGTTTCAGTTGCACTTTCATTGCCCACGTCTATCTTTAGGTCATTCCGTAAAGTAACATACATTGGTATTCTATTGTTTAGGTTATACTAGTTTACTCAGAAATCTATTAATATCATGTTATACACCTAGAATTACCGAACTTCGAACACTGGTATATCAGTCTTTGCTGAACAAGGAACTGCGCTTTGAAAACGTTACATTACATTGTGCATTTCATCTCATTTCGTTTTTTATTTAGTTTTTTTTTAAGTTCAGTTTCTGTTTTACTTGTCACACGGTACACATTACAATGTAAGGATTATTTAAGACTAATAAAGCATAAAAAAGTGCGAGAAAACCAAAAAAGAAACCACGAGGCTTATGAACTTTGGGCTTTCTCAAAAAGTAAAAGCATTATTTTTTACAGCACACTGACAACACTACAAGAATATAAATTCAAATTAATTTGTATTAGACAGTAGCTCAAATAGAACAACTAAATTAACGCCTCGAAATTTCAAAATTTCCTTTTTTGTTAATCTTCTCGGCACAAAGTGGTTCTTAACAGTACTCTGCAGACCGGTTGTAGTCACTTGCATTTTTTTGGGTGGACCGACAGCTGATGGCAGAACATAGTACGCGTGTTTTCAATCGTATTGTAAACATATCTTTGTTTTCAAATTAAAAGAGCAACACAACATTAGTTTAAAACTTTTACTTTTCAAATTGTCAGCCCGAGCTAGCCTGCTTAGATTAATTACGGATATGCATTAAAGTTTGAGTTTAAAGTTGTAAATTTTCATCCAGGTCTTTGACTATACGCCAAGCTGGTATCATCACCTACGCCCAAATACATAACTCGTGATTGACCCGACGACAATTACAGCTTAACACATTTCACATGTCAAACAGAGGAAATATAAAATGTCAGAGACAAAGCATATTAAACTAACTTTATTTATCGTCGTTACGCAGGGAGTGGTTGCCCATTCTCCCAAACCAGTGGCTTATGTTTAATTGCTCGACGGCACAGATCTCGGCGCGAAAATAGATTTTGTGGATGGAGATCGGAGAACCCCACGGAGTCAGAAGAAGATCGACAAATCTTAGCCCACATGCAAACCCAGGATTCGATCCCGGGTCCACAGAGGTGGGAGGCGCGAGCGCTAACCACTCGGCCATCCTGACTCCCCATATATATCCATAGATTTTACTTTAGCCCTTTTCAGTTATCCGAACTACACACATATTCGCCCTAACATTAGGAGGGTGATACCAGCTCGTATGGCGCATGGAACGCACGGTCGCGCTTGCTGAGCTTGGGTATATTGCCAGAGAATATCTTCCAAGGATTAATGCTATGCAGAAATTTTTCAGTTTAGAGCTTTTCCGTTCGCAAACGAGAAAGAAACGTGACACGATGTGCACGTGAACTTTATTTTTAAAAACAGTACTATCCAGTCTATATTTTATTTTTTCACGCACCCTAAATTTTTTCCTCTATTACACTTTAGCCATACATTTTATATGCCCACTAATTCTTAAATGTTTCTGCAGCAACTGTATTATTTTCATAAAATACCATTTATGATCTTTGATTCATACTCTTATTCATAATCATATAATTATGGTCCGAGCTGAATGTAACTACTATGCATTAGTCCTTAATTAAAACATATCGTTTGTTTTAATTTTTGACGTTGCAATTTGTCGGTACTCCTCTGTACATAATTGGCTGTTCTGTACGTTGCTATCAATGCCATCAGTGTGCCGCATTTCAAATTGTTTTCTGTGTTGTCGCCTTCGAGGTCTTAGGGATTAATAAAAAAGCCTTTTTTTCCGTTATACCCAGGGTTTTAAATGCTTTTTTGAAAAAAAGACGCGTAAACGTTTTTAAAATAAAAAAAAATCAAAAGTTTATTGATTTGAGTTCTAAAATTATCTCATCTTTTTGCAATTTTCCAATTCCAGGATCTTCTTAAGCTTGTAGTCAACAAACCGCTGTATGGTGCTCCTGTCGATCGGCTACTTCCGCGTAAATATTTTGAGACAGTCTGATATAAAAAGCAATCCCACCCAATTCTTGTGTCAGACCAAATATAGTCCTCCATATGACGTCATCAAACCAAAACATACATCCGGTCCAAGGTGCACCTGCCTCCGCCTTATTTGAAATCGGGACACTTTAAACTGCTTTGTGTAAATAGGCGGTCCTGTCCGATAATATACGAAAAGTCTAATGTTCAAAGTTCGAGGTTAAAATCTTTCGATTAATTTTATTTTACTTTGAAGCAGCCGTTGTCAATCAAAACTTTTACACAGGAAGAAAGTAATTTTTCGCTTAAAAAAGGCCCCACCCATTTATTGTTATAAATAAACCAAAGATCATAGAAGCCACTTTTGAAGCGCATTCAGGCGTTAAAATGATTAGATAATTGACTTTAACAAAAAAGAAACTTCATTTTTTGGCTTAATAACTTATCGTCAAAGTTTCAATAAAAAAATCTTAATGCAGGGCTATTACAACAACATTATATTTGGGCAGGTTTAATGGCAATATTTCGAGTAGCCGTGCTACTCTTTATCAAGCCAAAGCTGGAGTTTAACAGTTTACAGCATTAAAAACTCGTTTTAAAGTTTTACAGCACTCAAAACTCGTCCTCAGATACTAGGTATAGATCCACTAAGTCATGTAAAATTGGATCAAGCGGCCATGATTTTTTCAACCATTCTATACTCTACCATGAAGACGAGCGAGTTTTCAAGTAATCCATCCAAGGCAATCAACATTTTCTCTTATTTTACAGAGGAAGTACACCTTAGGACCCCGCCCCTAACATGTTCCACACGTAACCCCCACCAAAGGTACCAATCCGATCCCTTCCCTGGAGGAGGGAATTAGTCTCGTTCCCAGATCTTCTCAATCCTCGGGACCCTCTCCCGAAGGTTAAGAAGATCTGGGTACGAGATTAGGAGGGAATACGGGAATATACTAGTTTAGAGGGGGCAAACTTACAAAACTGTTAAAGATAATAGAATATTCTCTGTTTTGCGTTAAGAAGATTTATTAATAACGACTCTTTAGTTTTTAACTGACGGCATCGGCATTTTTAGAGCCCGTATACGAGTTTCTGCCATGCTCGCTGACCCGCAGGCTTTTCATCCTAAGTGTATGTTTCCGTTCAGTTGAGCTGTCTTGCGGTTTGTCAATAACTCGGACAAAGTTTGTCCTCGTAATCTTGTCCCGTATGACATATGCTCTTAAAGGTCACAGTAAACGATCCTTGCTTTGTGGTGTGTTCATATTCTGGTTTTTGGGGATCGGGCTACGGGATAAACTCTCACAAATCTCCAACTAATTCGCCCAGCTCTGAATATGAATGCACCACAAAGCAACGATCGTTAACTTAATACGGGAGAAGATTACGAGGACGAATTCTGTGCGAGTTACTGACCAACCGCAAGAGAGCTCAACTGACCAGAACTGACACACACTTGGGGTGGTAACAGGTAAGCCTGTGGCTGACCGCTGGAGTACTTGTCTACTGGCCCATACGAAGACAATAAACCAGCAACACATAAAAAGCAGAATTTTCTTATCCGACTAAGGATATACTTGCAGGAATAGCAGATCGAAGGGGCAGTGTGGCTACGTGGTTTGGGTGCCGGGTTCAAACCCACTTTTTTGACTGAATCCCGCCTAGAGTCAAATCCACTACGCTTGTAAACTGCCATCTGGTCTGCTTCTAAACTTAGCATTTCGGGTTCTGTCTGCGTCTACCATCCCAGAAACACTTGCGCGCTAAACTAGTGACCAGTCTGCCGTCCGTAAATATTTAGTTTGGGTTTGCCAAGGAGTTTAGTCCTGTCAGGTGAGGGAGTAGTAGAATATATTTTACCTGATTTTGACTCCACAAACGCGTATAATCACGTGCATTTGGTTTTGTGCAGCTTTATGTTACTGCCACAAAACAATCATTTGCAAAAAGCAAAGTTAATGCAATTCGTGTGAGTCGACAAATCTTTAGGCCCAGATGGCAGCCGTCCGACGTCTGTCTCGCCAAAGTATTTACAAACACGCATCGCATTTCCAGCTGTTAGTTGTTGATAATTGTATCATTTTTTTTCTAAATTTATCAATTCGGTTGCCATTTTCATGGTCATACTAAATTTAAAATACTGAACAACTGTTGCGTGGCATGATTTTGTGCGTGGTTTATTGACTTTCCGCTAGATAATTCTTTTTTTTAGAACTTTATAATTTTATTTGTTCTCATCCCGCCAAAAGACCTTTGGCTGAATACAGTAAACACGTTTGGTTCCGCACGTTTTTCTGTAAATTCGAAATAATATTTTAAAATCATTTCAAAATGCCACGTTTAATTTGCCTTGAGAAGTCGATAGAAAATAATTTTTGAATATAAATGATTAATAAATTATTTAAAGCGTAAGTTATCATTCTCTATTGATCTCGTGTAAAATATGGATAACCACCCTTTAGGAAAAAGAGAGCCCTCTTTCATAGCATGTTTTTTTTTAATTGACTTGCTTGATTTAATAGATCAGTTAACTATCCAACAATTTTTTAAGTAGAACATTGTGGACTGGTAATTAAGCTACTGTATTTGTCAGTTGTACAAAATTTTTGTACAGGAATGCTTAAATAACAAAAGTATTTGATACCAGTAATCTTTGAATAGAGGCTGTAATCTTTATCTAGCAAAATTATATAATGCAAGGTATTAATTTTAAGTCAGTATGAGTGGTGATATAGAGCTCTGCCAAAAACTCTAGTTAATGTGCATGACACTGTCACTTTTTGGCTGGAAATCAAGGCTTGCATTAGTGAGCTTGTCTTAAACTTTATTTAGTGATGGTTATTGTTTGTAGTGATAAGTTATAACCCAGATTGCTAGAGCAAATTGTGAGTAGAGATTTTATGGTCAGCCAGTTTCAGAAAATTGGTGGGGGATTTTGTTCAACATTCAGCTTTCATCACCAAATTAAATTTCAAAAATCAAAATTGCAACACTAGCATTTCTGTAGATGCTTGAAGGGCCTGGAAACAAGACAAGTTGAAGTTGTTGCTTCGGTACAAATCTGAAATTTCAAAGATATTTTCCCAAACAACCATCGCTAACAAGAACTTAAAAATCTATCTCCCCTGGCTAGTGGCTTGGGGCTGCATTGTGTTTCACTCCCATTTTGTTTATAGATTGCTTTGTAATACTGTATCCTTTGCAGGGAGCAAGGTAACAATGGATGACGAGAAGAAACCAGCTGATGACAGTAGAAATATTCTTGCCGTCTTAGAGTTTTCTCCTAAAATCCAATCAGAGACTCAAGACTGGCTCGGTGCTCTCATTAAAGCGCCTGGTGGGTAGCCTAAATTAAATTTTAACTATGTTTATTTAGATTGTTATCAGTTATCAGTCTATTTGCTGATCTGTGGATGATATAGCTTAAATATAATTAAGTTATCTGTTGGAGAGAACGGTGGTAAAACTACTTGTTGAAAGTGCTTTTTTGGTTTAAAATAAGTCCTTCATTTATAACTTGACACGTAAAAAAAATTGTTTTTTTTCCAGATTGAAAGGTATGTGCATTCTAAGAGTTCAACATTATTTTAAGAGTTTTCCGGTGGAAGTCTCTCTTTGGACATGGCCTAGCCCCATTTTCTTCTAGAATCCTCGGTCTCTTGTGCTCGTTCTAAAGCCTACTCAGATTTTTAAATGAAACCCCCCGGGGGGAAGGGGTACTTTGGGTTTGAAAGGGTAGGGATGACCATTGGAAAAGTCCCCAAAAAAACCCTAAAAATTACTAAAGGATAAAGATTTTCCACCCTTAAAAATACCTCTCAGTTTTAAAATTACCCTAAAAAATACCAATTGAAAGCAGAAATTCTCCTTGGGTAGCTAGCAGGTTGGTGCTAAGTCCACTCATGTTGTGCTGAACATGAGATGCAGTAAATATATGCAATAGGACGTTAGCTTTAAGTTTTTGTCATAACTTCTTGTTCAGTATGCATGCTTGATAAATCATGGGACTGCAAGGAGTCCAATAGCTTGGCATTTTTCAACCCTAAAAATAGCAACCTCTAAAAAATACCGAACTGACCATTTTAACCCCTAAAAGATACGGCTGACATACCTACCACCCAATATAGGGAATACACCCCTCTCTCCCTTTTGGGGGGAAATCCCCAGTTTTTGAAGTAGCTCTTTGATTTAGCTAGAAAGCTAACAGTCAGTAGTGGCTGTACAAATGAAGTCAGATGTCTCAAGCAGTTGAACAAAGGGATTTTTAATGTTTTATCCCCAGTGACCTCAGGAGGGGCTGGATTGGAGTACAAAGTTGACCCAAATGTCGTAAAGAAATGTGACAACCTTCATATCTCTGCAAGCACACATCGTTTGCTGCAAGGGGCTGAAAAACTGAAGATCAAGAAACCCCATAAGTGTGGTGCATTAGTAGAGTTTTCATTAGAGCACTCTCAAGGCTTCGTAAACTTTTCAATGGAGGGTAGTGGCTTCCTCCATGACTCAGAAAGCCATCGCATTGTACAAGATGCACTCAATAACATACGAGCCCATGAAGATGGAACAGTTCCTGGCTTTCCTGAAGTAAAAATTTATAAAAACAGAACAATTGGTAAGTTTACTCAACAAATTGAACTAGTTAAAGTGATTACAAGGGAACTTTAATTTTGTTAATAATTAAATAAAAATTTTTGTGCTTTTTTCTTTTGATCCTAAATTATTAATATATACTGTAAATCAAGACAAAAAATTTGATATGTATTATGGTTTGTTTTGGTAGTAAACCACTTTCCAATTGATATTAAATAAAGTATCTAGTAATTGCAATTTTTTGTAAATTATTATATTATCCAGTTTAGGCTGCACTGAATGTTTCTTGTGTATATGTTCATTGAGGTTTTGTAAAGAGCTATAACCCTCCTGGCTATCTGAGAAAAAATTACATTTTATATCCTAATTATTACGTATTTTCTGGACTAGATAAATAATGTAGGTTATCAATTTCCCCGTGTATTGGAGAAGATGCTGGTTATTTACTGGTGTGAGTTATTTGTTAGATTCTGAAGTTGATCTGGCTGTACAAGTATATGACTTGTAGTATTATCAATAAAATGTTCTGCGAGATTTAAATGTTAAACATGATGATAAACAGTATGTGGTGGAAGTGAATGAATAAAGATGTCTACTAGGTGATACACTGGTGCATGTTATCAATTGACTTTAGTTTCCCCTTTAGTTATCTGTAGTGTGGGTTATAGTCCAGAAAATACAAATATTACAGACAAAAAGGGTTGTTTTATTGTTGAAATAAATATAGATAAAATAAAAGCTATTACAAGCAATAACAGAGGAAAAGTTAAAGCCGCTGTCAATAGTACTACTGTATAGTATGCTAATTATAAATTATGCATTGTTTTGTTTGGAACAGTACCTCTTCTACTGGCAAAAGGCATCATCACCCAGATTTACCCACTTCATGACATGTCACAATTGAAAGCACTGGAGTATAAATGGTATAGAGGATTGGCAAAGAAGCAACCCTTAGGTTGGTAGACACCTTTGTATATAAACTGCAGCATGGTAATAAATTAACCTTTTCACACTCAATAAAGGTCACAATTTTTTGTTGAAAACTGACTGAGAGTTTAGTATCAAGATATTTCTGTGTTTGGCAAATGTTATCGAAAAACTCGGACTCTTCAGCAGTATTTTAACCACAAGTTGACATTAGCAGTTCTTAGGGCCTATAAAATTGTGTTGGAGCTCAGAAAACACGAGTGTGATTGTGGGATCTTGGCTCAGTCGGTAAGATCTCCAACTGCTAAGCATGAGGCCCTGGGTTCAATCCCTGGCTTTGCTTACGGTTGAACATTTGTGAGGCCTTCTTTCGCCATACCGCTCATGCATGGACAGGGACATTATTAAGCCAGTGATCTAGTCTCCTGAAAACTATCTAGAGGACTTAAAAAGTACCCAAACATTTGTTAATGATAAGAGAAGGGTTGTGACTCAGTATTTTGGTTGGTTTGACAGAGAACAGCCACCTGGTGTAGTGTCGATAAAACCATTATAATTGTTATTATTATTATTACTAATGTTATTATCATTAGTATATTAAAACAGACTAAGAAAATTAGAAGGTGTTTGAAAAACCACAGGAAGTAACATCTTGTTGTTTTGGTCTTGCTTGAACACTGCACCAATTTTATTGGTAATAGTTCACTTTGTTTAAGATAAGAAAATTTTACTCTAATCTCAATAACTATTTTCACTTATACTTCTAGATGCAGTCCGAGAGTACTTTGGGGAATCAATAGCAATGTATTTTGGTTTTCTTGGTTTTTACTCACTGTGCCTGGTGCCTCCTGTCATACTAGTGGTGGTGTTCTCTCTGTCAAATGCCCATGAACAGACAAAGAACACAGTATTTGCTGTTCTCAGCCTCATCTGGTCAACAGTATTCCTTGAGGCATGGAAACGGTGCTCAGCAGAAATGGCTTTTAATTGGGGTACCCTCAGGAGAGGAATTGGTATGAGCAAATTTTATTGTATTTTGAAACTGTCTGACTTGTATATTTTTTCAAATCTATAAATATTGGCCTGGAAAATTTTCAGGTCATTTGGTAACAAGCAAAGCCAAACCATAACAAAAGTATTATTTATTCAGCATTTATTCTTTACTACTTTTTCATGTATTTTGGGTTAGTTTGCTTCCTTTTAGCTGGATATGCTTCGAGGCTTGTCTTACTCGCTTTATTTAGGCTGAAAACTTCAAACTAACCAAAACAAGTAGGTGATGAGTGTCTGTGGGTGCATGGGGTCATAAGCATGTTTGATGTTAAACCCAGGGGCCCAAGTCAACTATTTTTATGATGGGGGAGGGAGGCTTGAGCAAGTTTTAATTTTATACCCAAAAAAATCTGTGCCTTAAAACCCAACAATGCAAAAAAAATCCATTTATCTTGTAAGTCAAAATTACTTATGGTAAGTACTGCTCCAGATTACAAGATGCAAAAAAAATCCTGGCTTAATCTGGCAACAAAAAACTTACAGACCCAAAAATATCCCTTCAAGCCAAAATTTCAGACCCCCAAAATCCCCTCCCCCCCACCTCCCTCTATCATGAAAATAGTTGAGTTGAGCCCCTGGGGTGTTGAATGTCCAGAAGCTTAGGGTGCATTCATTCAGGACTGCTCTGGAATAGGAATACAATTTGGAATAATCTGAATTTCTTGATTTCAATTTTTAAAGCAAACAAATTTTCAATTTCGGTCTGACAGCAGATTCCTTGAAAATAAAAAGCTGGCAGTGATGCTCAAGGCAGAGAATTCAAAAATGATTTATTTGATGTTGAGCTAGTTGTCTGCTATTTTTTTATGTTGTTGCAACCTTTTGGGTTAGTGCATGTAATGTTACCATTTTCTGGCTTTAAATCTGATATCAGGGCAAACTGAATGGAAGAGTTTTCTAAATTTGTGTTAATAAATGAGTACATTCAAGGTTGCAATGTTCTATCCTAAGGTACTGATGAAAGAGAGGAGCCGCGACCCACATACCACGGGGAAAGAAGGATTAGTCCAATCACTGGCCTGGAAGAACAACACTACCCTCGCTGGAAAAGGCAGTTGAAGACGTATGGCATATCTTACCCCATTGTTGGCCTGTGCATGTGGGGCGCTACCCTTGTTATGCTTGTGTATTTTCAGTTACATTTCTACCTGGAGAGCAAGTTTGGCAAGTCTGGAGGACTGGTGACTACTGTGATGATGCTGATCCCAACTGTCTTCTATGCTGTGATGATTGCCATCATGAACAATCTCTACTACAGATTGGCTGTCTTTCTCAATGAGTGGGGTGAGTGATCATTAGTCAACTCAAAATGCCCAAGCTACATTTCAATGCATGTCTTAACCCTTTTGCTATGTTTGTGAATTTTCGCAACTAGGATTCATACTTCTCTGTTTCATGATGGTGATGATGATAATAATAATAATAATAATAATAATAATAATAATAATGCTGATGATGATGTTAATGATGATGATGATGATGATGATGATGATGATGATGATGATGATAATGATGATGATAATAATGATAATCATAATAAAATTATAATACTTTATTCACATTTCATATTTGAATTTTAAGTTACAATGGAGTACTTTCTATAAATACAGGGTTTCAATAGAAGCTGGCAACCGGTGAATTTCACCGCCTACTTTCTATAACAATAAACATTAATTTTTTCAAGTTCCTTGAGTTTCTTGCTGAGCCCCCTAGGGATACAGCCACCTACTTCAAAACTTATTGAAACCCTTGTAAATATAGATAATTTTTAACATAATTTATATGAATATATGTAATCAGATTGGAAGAATTTTATACATTTTTTTAGTAAAATGTACTAGGTAACTTGAAAGTATTATGTTGTATTCAATTCATTGACACCAATAAACAGTCATTCTATCAATTATTGTTCTTAACTACATGTAGCTGTGCATGTAGAACTCTTTTTTTTCCAAGTGTCATTAAGTCAAACTCTAGGACCACAGTCCTGTAGTAAGTGTTGAAACTACTCTTGTTGATCTTCTTTTGGTTTGAAATTTTATAATTTTTATCCATTTTTTATTTTGATAGAGAATCATCGACTAGAATCTGCTTACCAGAATCATCTTATAGTGAAACTAGTCTTGGTAAGAACTTTTAACTTTATTTTATATACATCACCAGGCCTATCAATGAGAGGCAGGCAATCACCCATGCACGTCTCATTACCCGCCTAAAGAGCATGAGGCATGTGATTAATCACTCACCTAAATTGACTTTTGCTACCTTTTTGTTTGTGGTAACTTTGCACAGCCATTTTATGAAAATTTTTATATGGATGTGTACATGTGCACGTAAGATAAGATAATAAAGGTGCTAATGTAATTTTGTTGGAATTAATGTCTTTGCTTTCTTCAAAGATTATGTTACAAATTCCTCATTCAACGAAGCAAAACATTTTCCTTAAGTACTTTGCTTTCAAAAATTATGCTTCTAAAAATATCAGACTGCAGCTGAATTACTTCATAAAATTATCTGAAATGTTTTTAAAAGGTATAAAAAATAAACCTATATAAACACAATTATTTTTAAAGCAAAAACATTGCCTGTCTTTGCCGACTCGTTCGGCCAAGGTGGGCGGTGTACCGCAGACCTGAAAATTTGCTCATTGATAGGCCTACACCACAAAGTTCTATTGTATGCCCACTTCTGAAGTTTTGAGCCCACAAGAATAGTGGATTTCTCCACTGAATGGTGTTTGTTTTTTAAAGTGAAGAGGTTAATGTTTACACTATGTATAAAATTATAAATGGTCTGCTTTTATTTTACCTTTGCAGTTTTACTTTGTCAACTGTTTCTATTCCTTGTTCTACGTGGCATTCTACCTTCAGGACATTGAACTACTGCGAACTGTAAGTTATTCTGGTGCCCCTGAAGTGGATAGCATGAAACAAACACAAGTTTTTTATGTGTTAGAAGCTTCTGGTTGGTGATATACCAGTAGCAGCTTGTTAAAAGTTACCATTGATAAATATACAGTCAGTCCACATGTACAGCCTAAGCGCCGAACTGAAGTAAAATATTCACATTTTCCAGTGAGAAAAGGTGTTATTCAAAATTCAGTGTATTGTTTTATTTCAATATTTTACCTCAATTTAAGACAAAGGCTGTCAGAGCAGGTGTGGACAGTCTATTTTTATCAGCATTACCTGAAAAGGTCTTTTATTCTTGTTGTCATTTATAAGCTTTTTCTGAAAAACTTTGATTGGTTGAATGATTGATAAAATAATGGATTGAGTGGTTGATAGAATGATTGATTGAATGATTAATAGTCAAGACTGATTGATAGAATGATTGGTGGATGATTGATATCTAGGATGATTGGTGGATGATTGATAGAGTAATTGACAAAATGATTCATTGAATGATTGATAAAGTGATTGGTGGATGATTGACAGAATGATTGGTTGAAAGATTGATAGAGTGATCAAAGTGGATGATTGATAGAATGATTGGTGGATGATTGATAGAGTGATTGATAGAGTGATTGATTGAATGATTGATAAAATGATTGATTGGATGATTATAATAGTCAAGAGTGGTTGGTAGAATGATTGGTTGAATGGTTGATTGAATGATTGGTGGATGACTGATAGAATGATTTTTGGATGATCGATAGAATAATTGGTTGAATGGTTGACAGAATGATTGATAGAGTGTTTGAAAGAATGATTGATAGAGTGATTGATTGAATGGTTGATAGAATGATTGATAGAATGATAGATAGAATGATTGATAGAATTATTGATAGAGTAATTGA